>CAXIWS010000458.1:0-20788 GCA_964036195.1 Sphaerolaimus hirsutus
CCTCTAGAGAAGCGTTGAAGCTTTAACTTAAGTTTAACTTTAACATTAACTTAAAAATGCCCCCCTGAAGAATTTGTAGGGGGTAAATGCAATAGTGTGAAAATTGGTGGATTTTTGTTCCTGCGATGATGTCATATGTCATCATTACACTTACCCCCTACAAAATTCTTCAGGGGGTATTTTCAAGGGAATGTTCTTTACGCACTTTGAAAGCTTTAACACTTCTCTAGAGGGCACCGTAAACCAAGTTTTCATGTGCGTAATAAAAAACTGACATAATGTCACTTTTTTGTCTGCCACCCTGTGGGGGTAGAGTCGGGTTGGGTTGGGTGGGGTCAGGTGCCAAGCATTTTCTGTTCTCTAGTGAGGAACAGAAATATTTGCTGCATGGTTTTATACGATCAACATAGTCATTAACATTAATCTGAAATAACAACATCAGGTGCTGAACTTGGTGTCGATGGGACAACAAAATTCAGTGCTGAACTTGACGCGGACAAAATTTTTTTTTGATGTTCAGCGACCCACACTGTAGTGAGTCTCTGCTCCCCACCCGATGTTGTATGGTAGGGGAGGGTTCTGGCTACACCTCCCCAAAATTTTAGTATTCTACGCCCGCCACAGTTGGAGTTATGGCATCCGCAGTGGGGGGAACCAGTGGGTGCCGAACTTGTCGCGGACAGCGAAAATCGCGCAAATTTTTTTGGCATGTTCAGCGACCCACACTGTAGTGAGTCGCCAAAGCCCCCGTTGTTGGTGTATAGTAGGGGGAGGTTACGCCTATATACCCCTTAAGTATCAGCTCCATATCTCGAACACGGCTGGAGATATGGCACTGGTAAAAATATAAAAAAATCGTTGCCGAACCTGAGGCGACAGCAGTTTACTTTCAAGTTTCAAGTGGTGCTGTGTGACATTTACAATGATTGTCACTTCATTCAATTTACTTTAATTTGCATCGCCCCACACTCTTGTAAATACAATAAAATGTGAAGTATTTACATACGTACTCATTGTGTACCTTACTTATACCCTTACTAAACCGCAGCTCACTAAAAATATGGAGGAAATAAAAGAGATGAGATAGTGAAATTGCTAGACAATAAATTCAAAGTGAGAAATGACATCGGAATTCAAATATGTTATTGTCTTTTTATTTCTGACACTGAAATTTGCAGTCAAAGCAGTTTAATGTCATTTTTCATATTTCCATTTGTCATATTTTTATATTATAAACAGTAGGTCTTATAAGTTTACTTGTCAGTTGTCAATTTGTTTGCCAATACTCTCTTTAGGTATACCCTTGCAGACTTTTACTCTGGAACCAGTCTCGCACCTTGTAAAATGCGTAGAACAGACATAAGATGTTGCCAAATGTCAAATATGGTGCCGATAAAATCGTGACATTTGACACTTTTGTGTCACATTTACATCGTGTCCGACAGAATAAACAGAAAAAGTCCCGTGTTAGTCGGAAAATGATAAGAAACAACATGCAATCCTCATTTGCCTGCGAAAATCCCACTTCATGTAAAATTAAGCAAAAATGCTCCAAAAAAAATAAAAGTAAGTTCACACTGGGGCTTATTAAGGATTGACTTAGTGTTCCGCCGCACTAACCTCTGGAAACAGTTTTTTGTAGTTGACAATAGCAAATTTCTGCTCCCAAAATGCATCATTGTGTAATTCCGGATGTTGAATTTTGTTCAATTGTGCCAATTTGCTTTCTTTTCCATCCACTTCAGTTGTATAGGCATCGTGTAATTTGTATTTTTTCTTTGATTTCGATTGTGCAACTGGAGAAGTTTTATCATCTGATGGCATGTTTTCCTTGAATATTTATAAATGTATATTTGCTGGGGAAAATTCCAATTTCAACAAGCTGAGGGCATATCGAAAAATAATATCTACATTGTCTGATTGATCCCAGTGTGGCAGCAATGGTTGCTAGGTATCACATTTTTACAATCAGACATAATGACTGGGGGGAGGATATCCTAAAATTAAAGTTACCTAAAGCACTAACAAGTAAAGACTGACTAGACTACAGGTAGACTTAAATACATAGGTATTCATGCTGATAGATTCTAACAACTCAACAAATGCTTTTTTGCATGTAGGGGTTCAGCTGACACACCTGAAGATGGATAGATCAATATTGCCACACAACTTTATTGCTGAATCTGTGACAAAATATTCCTACCTTTCCTTCAACATGATTAGCATTGATTTTGAGAAAAAAATTATTTAATATAATCTCAGACAATTTCTCAGAAGGAAAATAAATTAAATCTCACTAAAAAGGAGAGAAAACCTTTATAAAAAATATATAAATGAGGTATATTTTTTACTTATTTCTTCTCATAAATAAAATATAATTAAATATCTCTGGGAAAACACCTGTAGGTAATATAAATAAACATAATTTTTTCCTATATTTGCATATATTCAAAAGAATTTAAATCTCCCAAAACTTAAAACATGGTGCACATTTGACATAAAGCCTGTAAGCTGTCTGTCAGCACAATCCCCCCCCAAAACACCCAAAGTTTTTAGATTGACAACCCAAATACCAAGTCTGTGCTGTTCTGCGTGCAAATGCAATGCTCCCATTCAGAATACATCATTTATGGCATCTCATATGATACCATAAAGCCATGAAAATGTGAGCACATGCATTTTCAAATGATCAAGGAAAAGGGATGTGCATAATTACCATATTTCTTCTAATAGAACGGCATACCTCCAATAGAATGGCACCTCCAATAGAATGGCACCTCCAATAGAACGGCAGGTTTCGGCACTTTTTTGCACTCACGAAATTAATAGAACGGCAGCTTCCAATAGAAGCTAGAATGTTTTGCTTTACGCACAACACGTGCCAGGCAAGTTGAATATTTTGGCTGATGGCGCTTCTCGTCAGGTGTTTGAACCATCTGATTGGAAGCTTGACTCTGGCATCTTTGACAGATTGGCTTCCATTTTTGGCATGCCAGAAGTGGATCTGTTTGCCGCTGCTCATAACAAACAGATTGATAAATTTTGTTCTTGGGTTCAGCATCCAGATGCTTTCAGAGTTGATGCTTTTTCGTTCAATTGGTGTGAATTTACGCTACTTTACGCCTTCCCGCCAATTTGTTTGATCGCGAGAACTATTCAAAAAGTTTGCGCTGATGGAGCTACGCTCCTTCTAATTGCTCCAATGTGGAACAGGAAATGTTGGTTTCCTGATCTACTTGATTGTGTGGTGGCTCCTCCAGTTATTTTGCCATACACAAGGAAGTTTTTGAAATCTAATCATTTGATTTCAAGACCTGATGGTTAGTATTCCTATGTTGTATGTTACATTATTTATTTTGAACATATGGCTTTTTTCAGGGCTGCCACACCCTCGCACGCGTCACACTCTCAAGTTGACGGCGTGGCTTATTTCAGGGCACCTCCAATATAACGGCAGGTAGAAATTACTTTGGAAGAGTGCCAGAACACACAAATATTAGAAAAATGGGTGGTGTGAACATCCAAAGTGTTCAGAACTATGATTTAGGGTTATTTTCACATTTGGTTTTGTTTGAATTGATGCTCTGATAGTAAAATGTTGTTCATTTTTCTTTTAAAACACTATGTTCAAATGAAAAATGTCTGAAAAATACTGATGAAAAAAATAGAACGGCAGCCTCCAACAGAACGGCACCTCTAATAGAACGGCAGGTAAACAAGTTGACGAAAAAATAGAACAGCGCTCTTCTATTAGAAGAAATACGGTAGCTGGTCTTGTTGCCCACCAAAATATTCATACGCGAAATGTTTATCGATTCTTTCGCTGATTTTGTACAAAAAGTAGGTCCTACCGAGATTCGAACTCGGGTCACAGGATTCAAAGTCCTGGATGCTAACCACTACACCATAGGACCAGGTGCATGTTGAACATTTTTGTGTAAATACGTATTTTATTTAGGTATTTGCCATCTTTATGCGACTATTATTAGAAGAAATACGGTAATAGTGAGCAGAGTTGCAAAAGTGTATTTACACTAACCCGAAATACCCGGGTAAATGGGTATTTATATTTACGCTTACACTTACACTTTCATAAAATACCCATACACTTTTTTGTCACTTTCCTGGGCAAAATACCCAGGTACAGAAAGTGTATTTTTTTCTTTCAGATGGCCCTGTTTTATGCTTTTGAGAAAGCATAAAATAGGGTCATGTACAAAAAATAACTGCACAGTGCACACATGCAGTTATGCATTGAATGTAGAAAATATGGCAAATGTACAAACTAGCCTTTGATCTCCAACCTTTGATCGGTACTCATGGTATTCTACAGTTTCATCATACTTTTATAAAAAGGACAAGATCAATAGTAAATTCACCAGCTGGACACAAAGTCAACTGGCTTTGCATTGACATTTGCGACATGTCCATTCTTGCATTTACAGTGTGTATCGCATTGCTTAATCAGTAAAATATCAACACTGAAAAAGTGCCAATTCATACACACTACAGTATTTGTTACAGTCGGAAATGTTTCATAAAAGGCAGTAAAATGTGAAATAATGCATGAAAATGACAAATAAATTGATCTAAGGTGAAAACAGTGGTGTTTTCTAATGCTCAACAGTGAGAGCTCTTTCTAAATAACATTTTTACACTTACACTTTTTTACACTTTCCTAGGTGTTTTTAAAATACCTTACACTTTTGGTATCCATACTCAAAATTTGGAAAGTGTATTTATGCTTACACTTACACTTTCCAAAAATACCAGTATTTTAACAACTCTGATAGTGAGTATTGTGGTAAATAAAAACAGCCAAAAATACGGCTACAACAGTCAACAGGCTCGGGACTGCCACCTGTATGAATTGTATTTGTTTGTGGAAAATCTGGGGCCAGTTCCGCAAGTGGAAAAGTTAAGAGTTAAAACTTAAGAGTTGAGTAAAATGACAAATGACAAGTTATGAGTAAAGTTAAGAGTTAAGAGTAGTGATGGAAAAGCGCCATGGCGCTGGCGCCTGGCGCTAGCGCCAAAGCAAAAAGCGCCATGGCGCTTTTGGCGCTTGGCGCTAAAACGCTCTGGCGCCATTGGCGCTTGGCGCTGGGGTTTGAGAAAGCGCCATGGCGCTTTTGGCGCTTGGCGCCATTTTCTGGTGGCGCTATTGGCGCCTGGCGCCGGCATTTTAAATGGCGCCAAAAAAGCGCCAACCATGATAATCAAAAATTGTTATAATACGGGGAAATCGACACTGCAGTTGATTACTTTTGAGGCAACTGAATAAATATTGATTAATATTAGGGTAAACTTTATATAAATAGATGTGAACATCGAATAAAAGCAGAGGTGTTAAAATCGCGGTAAATCCCCTTGTATGCGTTGCTCCCAATTCTTTCTTGCAGTCAAAATCAGGGGTTCAGTCTGGCGGGGGTTAGAAGGGGTGGGGGGGGGGGGTTACCCCCAACAAACGCTCCGGCTATCTATCTATCCCCGGTGCCGCTCAGCTATCTATCTAACCTGATGGTAAATTTTAGGCTACTATCGCTCGAGCCCCCCACCCCCCCCCCAAATCGACCAGATATGTATCTCTCCAGAGCGATTATTTGAGAAATTTTGCCCTGATTTAGTGGTTGTTTGAATGGGCAAAAGTTGAATAGACTACTATGACTTCAGCGGTCCGTCACTCACAGTTATGCACTCATTTTTCTACCATCAAATTGTAGAACAAATTTTTTGGCGCTGGCGCTATTGGCGCTTGGCGCCATCACTCTCTGGCGCCATTGGCGCTTGGCGCTGAGGTTCAGAAAAGCGCCATGGCGCTTTTGGCGCTTGGCGCCATTTTGCTCTGGCGCCGGGGTCAGAAAAGCGCCATGGCGCTTTTGGCGCTTGGCGCCGAAAGCCTGGCGCTTTTTCCATCACTAGTTAAGAGTTGAATAAAACGACAAATGATTTTACTCAACTCTTAACTTTTAACTTTACTCTTAACTTATCATTTATCATTTTACTCAACTCTTAACTCTTAACTTTTCCACTTGCGGAACCGGCACCTGAATTACCTACATATTTTTATGGGATGAATGATTTCGCCTGAGCCTTAGTTTCCCCAAAGTTTTATCTTTTTAACGATATAAACTTTTTCAGAGAAGTGAACTATAAAGCACTTTATTTAAAAAAAAATTTAATGCATTCTTTGGCCGAAAATTCCACTCGGTTTACATAATGAAACCCTACACATTCCACTATTTCAATATCAGACACAAAGGAGAATATATTCGCTACATGCTGGCATTATCAGATCTGGTGCCAATCCCAGACCCTGTAAAATGTCCTTAAAATGTCAAATGTCATGCAAAGTTTCGAAAGTCAAAAAGCGCTTTTAATATTTCACATTTTGCATGACATTTGCCATTTTACAGGGTCTGGGACTGCCCCTTGGACTATGAAAACAGATTCGTTAATATCAGAGAGTGGGAAATGGCTGGGGAAAGTGAGTTTTTTTCAATAATCTTATAAAAACATAAGTTTAAAAAATAGATATTTTGGAATTTTGAAAAATACTCATAGCAATGTTTCATGGGCAGTGTGTATAAATTGGCGCTGGCTCAATTTGAGGGTGCCACATAGTGATGGAAAAGCGCCAGAAAAAAAGGCGTCAAGCGCCATTCTGAAACAGGGCGCCACAGAAAAATGACGTCATTCTACGACTAGTACCAGGATGAGTTGTACAGCGCAGTGGTGTCATTTTTTTGGTTCTTTTCCATCACTAGCTGTGTATTTACTCCTTCAGATTTGCGCACGGTCACCCACCACACGCTGCCTTGTTTGGAGCTGAAAAATGGACAATTATTAACGCAAAACGTCGCCATCGCGATGTATTTGGCGGAGAAATGCGATATGGGACCAGTGAGTAGATTTTGAAAAACGTTTTTCAAAATGATTGTTGTTTTTAAAAAAAATGCAGGCTCCCGACGCCGACCCGTTCGAAAAAGCGCAATTTCTAGCGCTTTTGTTGTCAGTGGACGCGTGGCGCGACCAATTTTTCGACTACATTCAAGCTTGCTTACACCATAGAATAAGAATAGTAAATTTTTTCGAATAAAATTATTATTAAAATTGCAAAAAATGGAATTTTTCGCAGGGTGTAGAATGGGTGCAATGCAAGAAGGAAATGCACCGACACGCGGCGCCATTTGAACAAATGATGGCCTACAAACAGTATCTTTTTAACGACAAGGCTAGTTTGTGGGGTTTAAGAAAGTTTTGCACTTCTCGGAAAAATTAAAAATGCCGAGAAACGGAAAGTAAAATTTGTACAAAATGTAAGAAAATTGCAAAAGTTTTGTCAGAAAAAGAAAAATTTGCAGAAATTTTACAAAGTTGAAAAACCTGCATGCAGGTTTACCAGTTTGGCTGAAACAGGAAACAGAAAGTTGAGCCGGAAAATGGAAAATGAGGGAGAAATTTTTCCAGAAAATGATTCACAAAAACAGAAAAAATTGCTTGAAAAAAACGGAAAAAGAAAAAAAATTAGTAAACATTCATAGAAAAAAAATCTGCTTTTGAAAACCAGAAACGGAGAAAACAGAAAACGGAATGTTGACACGCTAATTATGTTTGTTTTCCTTCCCTCCAGAAAAAATAAACAACAGAACAATTTCCATCCCCAAAATCTCACCAAACTCAAAATCCTCTCAACCTCAGATATCGATAGTCGACCTGGCCATAGCGGAAATTATCGACCGCATAGTGCTAATCGACGGGAGGGAGGACGAAATCAGACATCGATATCCGCACTTGTTGAGGCACTCGCAGCACATTCACACCTTGCCCAGATTGGTGGAATACTGCGATCGGAGGCCGCCCATGGTTATGTGAAATGTGAGATGAAATTTGATGAAAAAATGTGTACCGTATACCCTTGAATAAGACATCCCCCTTTAAAAACTCCCCGTCGGCCAGGTGAGGACAAAAATAACTACTCCCCTTGAATAACAACCCCCTCTGGGCATTTTATGTGTAATTTTATCTACAATATTTTTTTGAATGTTTTTATTGATGTTGAAGTGTTAAATATGTATCTGGATTACACTTATAGAATGTATTCATACATACAACGAATAAAGTGCTCTGGGGGAAAAACTTCTGAGGGAAAAATAACTCCCCATTACAGGGACGTATCCAGGATTTTTGAGCGGGGGGGGGGGGCTGCTTGTTTACGGACGCCGGCGAACGGGGGTGCTCAGCCCCCCCCCCCTAAAATTTTAGCTACAGAGTGGCGGAATGGCGCTGGCGCCATTAGTAGGAGCCACGCCATGGCGCTATTGGCATGGAACGCTGTATATTTATGTATGTAAATATATTTACATACAAAAACAGCAAAAAGCACTACATTACAGGGGTTTTGTAGATTTGGACCCACGCGGGGGTTCATAATGATAGCAAATCGCTCCTTCGAAGGGATAGATAGCTGACAAAAATTTTTGGGGGGTTTGGGGGGGGGGGTTCGCGGGGGTTCAATATATAGGGTTTTCCGCGGTATAGAAGGATGAAAAAGGGGAAAAATCGCTAAAAGTAGGTGAAAAACGGCTAAAAATAAGTATATAAGGACATATATAGCCAAAATAGGCGATAATGAACATGAACTAGCGATTTTGGAGGCGAAAACCTATAAAAAGGTACAAAAAGTAGCGATTTTGAGCGAAAATTGGCCAAGAAATTTCAAAACTAGCTCCAGATAGATAGAGAGCTGGACAATTTGGGTGGGTTTAGGGGCTAGTAGCCAAAAAATATGCCTCCGGGATTGATAGATAGCTGAGCGGGCCTCCGGTATAGATAGATAGCTGGCGGATTTGGGGGGCCCCCAACTAAACCCCTGCTACATTGAGTGTATTTATAACGATTTGCGGCCACATGGAGCGAATCTTATGATAATACTGTATGTCTGGTGAAAAATGCGCGCTTGCGCGCAAAAATATTTACGCTGACGCCGAAAAAGTCACATTTTCCGATCACTTTCTGGTCTCACCCCGGGAAGGGGGGGGGGGGGGGGCTGCAGCCCCCCCCTGGATACTGCCCCCTTGAATAACTTCCCATCCAAAACGTCTGACGAAATAATAACCCCCCTGGGGTCTTATTTGAGGATCTACGGTACATATTGAGTTTTTATTGGTTAACCAGACTAGACATGTAAAAGCGACAAAATGTCTGGCGCTGGCGCTTAGCGCCCACACACGCTAGTTGACATCGACACCAAATGTCAACTGGTTCCGATCCCAATTCAAAGCTTGCGTTTGAACGTCGTTCGTCGGCTCGTCAGCAAGCTTTGAATCGGGATCGGAACCAGTTGACATTTAGTGTCGATGTCAACTAGTGTGTGGGGCCATAGCACGCAAGCAAAAAGCGCAATGGCGCCTGGCGCTATTTTGCCTTGGCGCTGAGGGTCGGAAAAGCGCTATGGCGCTTAGTGCCAAAGTCCTGGCGCTTTTCACATACCAGACAAATGTAAATACGCCCCATGAATATTGAATGTGAATTTTTGAATATTTGTTTTCGATGGTTCCTATAACTTTCTTATGTCGCGGAAGCGGACATCTTAGGTTATTTTGAAGTACATTTTACCATCGCAAATCGATCACATAGTTTCTGTTGGGTGTAGACCTTGCCCTTACATTTTGTGACCTAAATAAAAAAAGACAGAAAATTCGAAAAATTGTCAAATTTCTGTTTGCCATCTTTACTAAGTGACTAAGCACTTTTATTGTCACTCATCTACCCGCGGAATTGGCAAAAAAGTCAATTGAATAAAACAGCAGTTGCAATAATCACCGACACGAGATTATCGGCCAGTTCAACTCAACAGTGTCATCTACAGTATTTCCCCGAAATACCGTCACAAGAAAAGATGACGTCACGACGTTACCTTAGGCTGCAAAGCTATGCCAGGGTGTCAAAATGTTTTACGGAGACGGAAACAATTTTTTGCACTTGCCGGAAAGTAGAACAAAATTTCAGCGGCCAGAAAACGGAAAAAAATCGGCGGCCGGAAAACGAAAAATTAGCGCCTGCGGAAAACGGAAAGTTCTGTTTTCTTCCGACAGTTAAAATATCGCAAGCACACACGCATTCAACATCGCTTTCGTACAGGAATTTGCGGTTTGTTTCTAAGCATTTTTGCATTCACGAAGATGTGCTCAGCCCAAATTGGAACTGGGCCCAGATGAGATGCGCACGGTTCTTTCTCGATTATCGACTCTTCTGGCCCCACGCACGCTAGTTGACATGGACACCAAATGTCAACTGGTTCCGTTCCTAATTCAAAGATTGCGTTTGAACGTCAGCAAGCTTTGAATCGGGATCGGCACCAGTTGACATTTGGTGTCGATGTCAACTGGCGTGTGTGGGCCCCCTCTCGTCGAATGAAACATGGCAGTTTAAATTACCTTCCCGAGCTTTTCATTAGGTATACTGTATAATTAATATAATAAATCAGTAATCAGTTACATAATTGCGACGATTTTTCATGATAAATACTGAATATAATAGCAAAGGTGTAGCTTAACACTGTACAGGGTGTCAGAGCATAGCTGGTTACTAAACACATCGTTTGCTCAAAACAGAGAAATTGACAATTCGCTGACTGTAACGTACCGATTATCGGGTTTTTGACATAAATATCGACATCGAATATCCATTATTTTAAACTGAATATTTAAGTCCCATCGCGCAAATTTTTTTTTTCTTCAAATGAACAGTCACTATACACTGACACGCGATGTTTTTTCAATTTTGAAAAACGAATAGGTAATATTCAAGTCAGTGTATAAATACGAGTACGCAACTATTATACGCAGCGTGGATATTGCGGCTTAAAAAAAGTAATTTACCATGATAATGTACTTTACTTAAAAATCACCATTATAATGCAATAAATGTGACACAAGCAATTAAAATAAACCAATAAATATATAAAAAAAACCACCAATTTTTTCAATTAAATCTAATCTTACATCATTCGCAGTAAAAAAAAAAAAATAAATATGTGAGCCACTGTTCACAACATTAAATGCTATTTTAAAAACAAACGAAAAACATTACAATTTTGAACTGAACCTATCTAAATCTAAATATATAACAACCACAG
Organism: Sphaerolaimus hirsutus; assembly: GCA_964036195.1. Taxonomy (NCBI): domain Eukaryota; kingdom Metazoa; phylum Nematoda; class Chromadorea; order Monhysterida; family Sphaerolaimidae; genus Sphaerolaimus; species Sphaerolaimus hirsutus. The sequence continues at coordinate 11,141 of CAXIWS010000458.1, forward strand.
TGACTTGTAATTTCGTGTGACAATCAAATATGTTATCAAAACTGGGAATTTGGGACAATTAAAAATTGTGTTCAATGCTTCATTCCGTTTGTTTTAGAGTTTGGACAATATTTCTTTCTTCGCTGGAAAACTACAATTGCTCAAATGTAAAAAACCGACATGTCATCAAATATATCGATGTCAATATTCGGTATGGAAAACGCTCGATAAATATACTAGCACCTGGCGATGTCACACAAAACAGAAACCTATCATGTCAGTAAATTTGTTTGGACAAGCATATCCGAAAAATGTTTTCGAAAAATCCCAATGGCACCAATAATATATAGCCAACGCAACTAGGGTTGAAACAAAAATATCGTCACAATTACGAGCGTTTTTCATGTATCAAATATATTTGATTATAGATAATTTGAAAAATTATCCAATAATTATACTCGGCCGACCGCACGCTATGCATTTTTCTGAAGGAAACACACCCTCATGACGTCATCGTTTATAAAATAAAATTTGTTCCAGCAAAAAAAAGAAAAATCGTTCCAGGAAGAAACATCCGTCGCTTGTCCGCGACTTTTTTAAAAATATTTTTTTTTTGTCAAAGTATCTTGTTCGTGCGTTATCGACTAAGACAAATAATTTTGGGCGCATACTTTGCGGTCCGCTGAGTATACACAAAATATTGGAATACAGTATCGATTCTGAAAGTGGAAACATTGAAAGAAATATTGCCGCAACCCTATTTACTAAACACAGCATCACTCAGCTATACAGGACACACCAATTTGTCAATAATGACACAATTTTACACCAATGAGACTTTTTAAATATTTTTTGTTTGAGTATATGAGTTGAAGTACGTTCAGCGTGGCAAGATATTTCGTGCTTAGTGATTACCTGGATAAAAAACTTAAAATCGACAGAAAACAACTCAAACTTCTGCTATCGAATCCATAATCAATTCCACTGGTGTAAAATTGCAAACCAACAGAAAGCAACCGAATCGCCGCAGCACACCCCTCAACCCCCAAAGAAAACAGCCCCCCCCCTCAAAAAAAGGATCACCTATGGGCACCCCTTCCCATCTGAATCATGCCATCAATCCTACACCTCATTCGTTCCAAAATGGGTACGAGCGCGTCGTCACCGCTCATTTGGTCCTCTGTGACCAATCGACCGTTGACCACGATGCCGTTGGCGCTTGGCAACAAGCCAATTGGAGACCCCCGAGTCGACCAGCACACTTCGCCCCTTCGAGGCTGGCGGATCGTTGATGGGGGGATCGGGCGAGTTCTGTGTTTGGGGGAGGTGATTTTCTTCTTTTCTTTTTATTTGCAAAGGGTATGTCTATCTAATCTAGACGACCTCTCGTAGTTAGGGGGGTCCAGAAGGAAGAAGGGATCTGGGGGACAAAAGCCCCACTTATTTGGGGGGGGGGGGTACGCGGGAGTTCTATGAGGGATCTTGAATGAATACCATTAAAAACAACTCAAAATTTGCTATTGGTAGGTAAACAGTGTATTTGGGGGGGTCTTCAGGGGAAAATGACATAGCTGAGTAGCGTGCGGGATAGATAGATATGCCCTTATATGGGGAGGTAACCCGCTATTCCCTGTTTGTTTTTTACATAAAGTCCATTATCATTATACGGGTGCTCCCAAAACCAGACATTCGAGGGACACCAAATTACCAATGTATAATTATAGATAAACTAAATAGATTTGAGATTAAAAAGTCAAATGACGGCTTCAGAAAAACATGTGGAAAGTCTTATCAGCACTGTTCACTCTGCGTGGTGCATGGTTTATCATCATCAGCCGTGCTCTATGCGGACGTAACTTACTGAAAACCGAACCAAACGAGTAAAAATTGCACCGAGCCACATATATAAGGTTTACTTCATTAGTACAAAACCATTTTTCCATAGAAATTTAACACGGGCTTTCACCCTCAACATCTATTTACGAAATTCCAAAAAAATTCCCATCGATTTTTTATCTTATTTATCAAATTTTAATCTTATTTATCGATTTTTAAGAGCATTTATTATCTCCCTAAACCCGTGAAGGTCAAAATGTTGGCGCCCCGCATACACCAAGCGTTACAGAATTGAACCCACGTGTCAACTTTGGGCGTTATTAATCCCCGGGTGGAAACACTGCTTCCAGCCCTACTGCTTGTAGTCGCCCTGGAGCCAGCGCTGAAAAAGACATTTTAGTTTTTTGGGTGGAATGATTTGAAAATATCTACTTTTGAATTCCTTTTTAAGATCGAAAGAGATTAGACAGTTGCTGAATTTTTATGAGTCTACCTAACATCGAAAATGAACAACACAACCCTAATATGGAAACAAGTCAGTATCGAATATGAGCGTCCGCGATAATGGAGCGTTTTTGGCACAGAAATGTCAAATATCGATCAGAAATAGATTTAGCAACCCAAACCGCTATCCAAACAACCGTGAGAAACGTCTTCGCGTTTTTTCCAAATAACAGACCCAATCAAGAAATTACGAACCACCGTTGAAAAGAACACAATCATTTGACAACATCCTTGTACACAAGGACGTAGCCAGGGGGGGGGGGGGGGGGTGCGGCCGCCCCCCCTTCCCGGGCCGGACCAAAAAACACCCATTTTGTCGACAGTTTGAAAAACTTTGCGCGCAAGCGCGCATTTTCCCTTTCGCAACATATATTTTCGGCTGGCCCGTTTCCGCGGCCTCAACGCCAGTGAAAATGGACTTATTCCTGTCCATGTCGCTGTATACGCTGTAAAATACAGACGTATACTGCTGTTTTGGCGCCAATGCCAACGCCATTTGCGCCATGGCGTGGCGCTTACGAATGGCGCCAGCACCATAGCGCCATTCCCCTACTACAGGGGTCAAATTTTAGGGGGGGCCCGTTCGCCGGGCTCCGTATACAATCCGCCCCCCCGCTCAAAAATCCTGGCTACGTCCGTGCTTGTATTTGCACAATCGGCGGAGCGCAAATTATGCGTCCAAAATAATTTGTCTAAGTCGATAGCGCCAGCTGGATAAACTTTCACAAAAACGAAAAAAAATTTAAATAAAAAGGCGGAGTCACATACACGCGAAGAAAATTTTGTTTTGAACAATTTCGATTTTATCAGCGATGACGTCATAATGTGCCTGCGCACACTAGTTTTCACACGAAATTTCGAAAACTCACAATGCAGCTTAGAACGCATTTGAGTTTTCTACAATGAGGTGGCCGTCAACTGCAGTTGACGGAGATATAAAATGACTCATTGTGGAAAACTCGAACACGTTTTCAGCTCATTTATGAGTTTTCGAAATTTCGTGTGAAAACTAGTGTGCGCAGGGACAATGGTACATCCTTCACAAAAATCCACCGAATACAGCACTTCAAATTTTGCAACGCAAACTTCGACAACAACTCACCCCCTTCTCCTAGTAGCGGTGGGCGGGGCCTTTTTAGACTCTACCGGGGGCGGGGGCATGTCTTGCAGCAGCGATGTATCCATCGGAGACTCTGGCACTGGCGCCAGGTCCAAACTCTGCGATGGCGCTGGCGCCATGGCTGTGGCGCCGGGAGAAATGTGATTTTGTCCAGACTCTGGCGCGCTGATGGGCGTGTCTAAAACGTCCTGAAAAGGGGGGGGGGGCAGGGGTTTTTTTTCGAGGCGAGAATGCATTCACTGGTATAGTCTCTGAACAGGGACGTAGCCGGGATTTTTGAGCGAAGGGGGGCGAATTGTATACGGAGCCCAGCGAACGGGGGGGGGGCGGCACCCCTCCTAAAATTTGACCCCTGTGGTAAAGGAAGTGCGCATTGGCGCCAGCGCCATCCGTAGGCGTCACGCCATGGCGCCGTTGGCATTGGCGCCAAATATTGATGTACATGTATGTAGTTTACATACATGTACAGCGACAGGCACACATTGAGTGATTTTTGGTCTCAAACAAATAATAGGTATACTCGGCGGACCGCAAAGTAAGTATGCGCCCAAAATTATTCATGTCTTGGTCGATAATGCGCGAGCAGGATACTTATGTATTCAGTTTACCAAAAAATAAAAGCATTTCAAGAAGAAAAAGGCGGAGTCGTGTACAAGTGTCGAATGTTTTTTCCTGAAACGTTTTTTCGTTTTTGCTGGAACAATTTTTATTTTATAAACGAGATGGTGGAGTGATGGAGTGTTTCCTTCAGAATGGGGGTCTCCTAGGGGGGGGGGGGCTGGGGGGGGCTGCCCCCCCCCAAATCTGCCAGCTATCTATCTATCCCGAGGCAAAATTTTTGGCTACTACCCCCAAAGACCCCCCCCCCAAATCGCTCAGCTATCTATCTATCTGAAGCTCAAAATCACTCATTTTCACATTTTTTAAATAGTTTTTCACCTTCAAATCATGCTTTCCGGTTATATACCTATTATTAGCCACGTTTAACTGATTATTAGCTGGAGTTAACTTTTAACTGATTCTATCTATCTGGAGTGGTTTTGCCACAATTTTCGCTAAAAATCACCAATTTTCGCACCTTTTTATAGTTTTTCACCTTCAAAATCGTGCTCTCCGGCTATATGCATGGTTATATGCCTGTTTTTAGCCATTTTAAACCTACTTTTGGCCACTTTTAACCGATTATTAGCGATTTTACCCCTTTCGACCTTCTATGCACTGAAAAAGCCTATATATTTTGCAGGGGTCTCCTAGGGGGGGGGGGGCTGCTAGGGTTCAAACGGGACCGCGGTCCCGGTACATGGTTCGGCAAAAAGTCGGGACTGGGGCGGTCCCGGTCCCGACACCCCAGTCCCGGTCCCGGAATTTTATAGCGGTCCCGACAAGGGATGGAAAAAACGTATTTTTCAAAAAATTTTTGCCAGAAATGGCACTTTTCTAATGCGATTTTGTAGAAACATCTAAAAAATTTTGCGCGCGAGCGCGCAAATACCCAGCCAATGATTGCTATGTATTTTTCCATAAAGTGACAACTTAGAAAGGTCCCCAACATGATTCTAGTACGAAATATAGGTATATAAAGATATCTATATTGTAGACGTTGGCGCCAACGCCAGCGCCAATACTGGCATGGCGTTAGCATCTACAACTGGCGCCGCCCCCCCCCCTCCCAAAAAAATCCCGCGTACATCGCGTTTCATCAAATATTCACAACTTCAAGTGAAGATGGCAATGGAATACTGCTTGAATAATGTTATTAGAAAAGGCTTATACATAGAGAGTGGTCCTACACACAGTGGAGGTGTGTGGAACAACATTGGCTGAATATTACATACCAATAAGGTTCAAACAATACCGCGGTTCCGGTACCTGGTTCGGCAAATCCCAGTCCCGGTCCGGACCCCCCAGTCCCGGTCCCGACAGTTGAAAAAAGCCAGTCCCGGTTCCGGTCCCGACCCCCCAGTCCCGGTCCCGGTCCCGACATTAGAAAATTTCTGGTCCCGGTCCCGGTCCGAAAAACTGGTCCCGTTTGAACCCTAGGGGCTGCCCCCCCCCCAAACCGGCCAGCTATCTATCTATCCCAGAGGCCGCTCAGCTATCTATCTATCCCGAGGCAAAATTTTTGGCTACTACCCCAAAAGAACCCCCCCAAATCGCTCAGCTATCTATCTATCTGGAGTGGTTTTTGAGAAATTTTTCCCCAATTTTCGCTCAAAATCACTAATGTTCGCACCTTTTTATAGTTTTTCACCTTCAAAATCGTGCTTTCCGGCTATATACATGGTTATATACCTATTTTTAGCCATTTTATACCTACTTTTGGCTACTTTTAACAGATTATTAGCGATTTTTTCCCCTTTCTGCCTTCTTAACCTTGAAAAAGCCTATATATTGTGCCCCCGCCAGCCCCCCCCCAGAAAAATTTTCCAGCTATCTATCCCTCCGGAGGAGCGATTTGCTATCTATCCAGCCCCCGCGAGGGCCAAAATCTTGGAGACCCCTGCCTCAGAAAAATGCATAGCGTGCGGTCCGCCGAGTATATGAATAAAGCATATTGTGCGGCGCCGAAAGGTACGCTTGCGCGCAAATCTTTTTCAGACTGCCGACAAATTCGCCTTATGGAAGTGCCATTTCTGGCATATTTTTCTGTCCTACCCAGGAAAGGGCGGCCGCTCCCCCCCCCCCCGGCTACGTCCTTGTCTCTGACAAATGAATGAAAATCAATTCATTGCATTGTAAATACATTTTTTTACAACTAGAATTGTAATTTGGAATATTTAAAATATTTTCGAACATTTCAAAATCAACTAAAACAAAATCACAACCCCCGCCCCTGAATCTGAGCAAATACAATGAGGAATCGCTTAGCGTCGTTCCAAAAAATGGGTGTTTTTAGAAAATAGAAGTAAATCTCTCCCAAAAAAATCTAAATCAATTATCCCTGACAAAATGCAGAGAAAATGAATCAATTCTGCTCATAAAATAAATGTAATTAAATCTCCGCGAAAAAAAACAGGAGAAAATGAAAATAAAAGATTGTTTAACATGTTCTTGTATTTAAGAAATATAAATCTCCAGATATTTTTGGAACGCTAACCACACTGAAACGTGAATTGCAAAATAGCATAATTAAAAACAAACATGTAATGTCGTGCGAATAGACTCCATTAACTTTTTCTCTTCGGCTATTCGCCTTTCGATACGGGCATTCATCTGCTCGATTATTTGTTTCTCTGCGTGAAAATTAGTAGCAGTTATGGAATTCGTATTGTAGAATTACTATAAAAGGTCTATATTTGAGTTTTGATTCATGGCGGCGAACGTGTTGTGCAGAGAAAGAATGTTTTAATCACAGTGTCAGCGACACAACATTCGACTAGGGTTCAAACGGGATCCCGATCCCGGATTAGGGTTCAAACGGGATTGACTTTTCGGGATCGGGATTCACTTTTTGAGATTTCGGGATCGGGATCGGGATTGGGGTTTCGGGATCGGGATTGGTATTTTGAGATTTCGGGATCGGGATCGGGATTCGCCGGGATTGGGGTCACGGGATCGGGAATGGCATTTTTTCGGGATCGGGATTGGGGTCTAGGGGTAGAGATTTTCGTCACTGTTCTGGCATTCACAGTTGTTCATAAAGGTCTCAAAACACTGTTGGATGCCAGAAAAGTGACATAAAATGGACGCTGGGGGTTTGCGTTCACATTTTTGCACGCAAAAATGTGAACGCAAACCCCCAGCGTCCATTTTATGTCACTTCTCTGGCATCCAACAGTGTTTTGAGACCTTTATGAACAACTGAGAATGCCAGAACAGTGAATAAAATCTCTATCCCTAGACCCCAATCCCGAAATCTCAAAATACCAATCCCGATCCTGATCCCGAAACCCCAATCCCGATCCCGAAATCTCAAAAAGTGAATCCTGATCCCGATCCCGAAAATTCAATCCCGTTTGAAACCTACATTCGACAAAGCTGATGGCTACGGATTTTGCAAAGCGATCGTCCACAAATATAAACTATAAATCAAAATATTCAAATATGCAAAATGTTCAAAAACTGGTGCAGATTGCAAGGCAAATCTTGGCTTGACACACCCTTGTCCAAATCGCCAATACACTTGACTAGGGTTCAAGCGGGACTGTTTTTTCGGATCGGGATTGATCTTTTGGGATCGGGGTTGGTGTCTCGGAATCGGGATTGGCATGTTTTCGACATTGGTACTTTGAAAAAATTCTTGTATTGGTGGATTTTCGGTAATTTACCGCAAAAATATGTCTTAAAACGCACTAATGCTGGAAAAGTGCCGTAAATTTGATATTGGAGGTTCCTGGTCACATTTCTTACAGCAACAATGTTATTTAAAAAAGTTGACAAATTTTTCCGGGATCGGGATTGAGTAAAAAAGTTTGGGATCGGGATTGTGCTTTTTTAGATTTCGGGGTTGGAATTTTAGATTTAGGGATTGGAACCACAAAATCCCGAAATTCGGGATCGGGATCCCGGTTGAACCCTACACTTGACCCCATCGATGGCGGCCCACACACCAGTTGACACTAGTCAACTGGTTTGTGTCAACTCAGATTTCGGCTCCACGTGTCGCAGAGCGATCTCAAATGCACTTGCCGGGCTACTTATTTTCAAAATTGCATTGGAGATCGCTCTGCGACACGTGAAGTCGAAATCTGAGTTGACACACAAGTGACAACTAGTGCGCGTGTAGACAATCTGCAAAACTGATCGACCCACAACTCACGATAATCGACGCACGTCGTTTCCGCTATCTGCACGCTTTCCTGGTTCTCCTGGTCCAGACAGCTCAAATCGACGCCGCTCGAATTTCTGCCCGAATTGACCCTTTTCCGGCCGCGGCCCTACCCTTGTTTCTGGAATTTGGTCGGGCGCAATTTTCCGCCGCCGCGGCGGCAGTTTCGGCTTTGCTATTTTCCAGCGACTCGTGCAGTCGGCGCGTCAGCGAGTGGGCATTCGGTGCGCTGCGATCGAATTGTGTCATTTTGGACCGGGGGTTGAGGGGGGTTTAGAGAAGGGTTGCCAACTACCGTATTTGCTCGAAAAATTCCCCTGGGCAGGGGTCTCCAAGATATTGGCCCTCGCTGGGGCTGGATAGATAGAAAATCGCTCCTCCGGAGGGATAGATAGCTGAAAATTTGGGGGGCTGGGGGGGGGGGGGCTCGCGGGGGCAAAATATATAGGCTTTTTCAGTGCATAGAAGGCCGAAACGGGAAAAATTCGCTAGTAATTGATAAATAGTTTAAATTAGGTTTAAAATGGCTAAAAACAGGCATATAACCATGCATATAGCCGGAGAACACGATTTTGAAGGTGAAAAACAATAAAGAGATGCGAAAAAATTTTGAGCGAAAATAGGGGCGAAATTTCTCCAAAAAAACCACTCCAGATAGATAGATAGCTGAGCGATTTGGGGGGTGGGTCTTTGGGGGTAGTAGCCAAAAATTTTGCCTCGGGATAGATAGATAGCTGGCGGATTTGGGGGGGGGGGGCAGCCCCCACAGCCCCTGGGATCAGGGACGTATCCAGGATTTTTGAGCGGGGGGCTGTTTGTTTACGGACTCAGCCCCCCCCTAAAATTTTACCTACAAAGTGATGGAATGGCGCCATGGCGCCAGTGGCGTTTGCGCCTAGCGCCAGGAACCGCTGTATATGTACGTAAATATACGTATATTTACAGCGAGAGGTACACGATTGAGTACATTTCATTGATCTCTGATTACGGGGACAGAACAAAAGATATTATAATGTGTCTAGCGGTAAAATGCGCGCTTGCACGCAAAATTTTTGACACAAATATTGAAAATTGAGTAACAAAAGTCGCATTTACCGGAGGTTTTTAGGTCTCACCCCGGGAAGGGGGGGGCTGCACACCCCACCCCCCCCCCCCCCGGATACGACACTGCCTGGGATCATTTTTTTCTTTTTGGGGGATAACTATTCAAGTGGAATTATTGAACGGGAAAATATAATTCAAGGGGGATTTTTCAAGGGGGAGTAAGTATTTAAGAATACAGTATCTATCTATCCCAGAGACCGCCCATCAACAATTTTTAGTCTGAACAAATAGCCAGTGGCAAATTGTGTTATACTCGGCGTACGTAATACTCTGCCCTCGCACTGATTTATGTCTCGTGTTGGAAGCGTGCCAATGATTATTAAATCATGCGATTTCC
>CAXIWS010000458.1:20988-41565 GCA_964036195.1 Sphaerolaimus hirsutus
TTCCACTATTTTTTCCGGGATCGGGATCCCGGACTTGGGAGATTTTCGGGATCGGGATTTGAAAGTTTTCGGGATCGGGATTGGTATTTTTTGGATTTCGGGATCGGGATCGGGGGTTTCGGGATCGGGACTGCTAAATCCCGGAATTTCACGGGATCCGGGATCGGGATCCCGTTTGAACCCTATCCCGGATCCCGTGAAATTCCGGGATTTAGCAGTCCCGATCCCGAAACCCCAATCCCAAAATACCAATCACGAAAACTTTCAAATCCCGATCCTGATCCCGAGTCCGGGATCCCGATCCCGGAAAAAATAGTGGAAATTATAAAAAGTGAAAAATGACATTTTTGCGCGCAAAAATGTGAACGCAAACCCCCAGCGTCCATTTTATGTCACTTCTCTGGCATCCAACAGTGTTTTGAGACCTTTATGAACAACTGAGAATGCCAGAACAGTGAATAAAATCTCTATCCCTAGACCCCAATCCCGAAATCTCAAAATACCAATCCCGATCCTGATCCCGAAACCCCAATCCCAATCCCGAAATCTCAAAAAGTGAATCCTGATCCCGATCCCGAAAATTCAATCCCGTTTGAAACCTACATTCGACAAAGCTGATGGCTACGGATTTTGCAAAGCGATCGTCCACAAATATAAACTATAAATCAAAATATTCAAATATGCAAAATGTTCAAAACTGGTGCAGATTGCAAGGCAAATCTTGGCTTGACACACCCTTGTCCAAATCGCCAATACACTTGACTAGGGTTCAAGCGGGACTGTTTTTTCGGGATCGGGATTGATCTTTTGAGATCGGGGTTGGTGTCTCGGAATCGGGATTGGCATGTTTTCGACATTGGTACTTTGAAAAAATTCTTGTATTGGTGGATTTTCGGTAATTTACCGCAAAAATATGTCTTAAAACGCACTAATGCTGGAAAAGTGCCGTAAATTTGATATTGGAGGTTCCTGGTCACATTTCTTACAGCAACAATGTTATTTAAAAAAGTTGACAAATTTTTCCGGGATCGGGATTGAGTAAAAAAGTTTGGGATCGGGATTGTGCTTTTTTAGATTTCGGGGTTGGAATTTTAGATTTAGGGATTGGAACCACAAAATCCCGAAATTCGGGATCGGGATCCCGGTTGAACCCTACACTTGAACCCATCGATGGCGGCCCACACACCAGTTGACACTAGTCAACTGGTTTGTGTCAACTCAGATTTCGGCTCCACGTGTCGCAGAGCGATCTCAAATGCACTTGCCGGGCTACTTATTTTTCAAAATTGCATTGGAGATCGCTCTGCGACACGTGAAGTCGAAATCTGAGTTGACACACAAGTGACAACTAGTGCGCGTGTAGACAATCTGCAAAACTGATCGACCCACAACTCACGATAATCGACGCACGTCGTTTCCGCTATCTACACGCTTTCCTGGTTCTCCTGGTCCAGACAGCTCAAATCGACGCCGCTCGAATTTCTGCCCGAATTGACCCTTTTCCGGCCGCGGCCCCTACCCTTGTTTCTGGAATTTGGTCGGGCGCAATTTTCCGCCGCCGCGGCGGCAGTTTCGGCTTTGCTATTTTCCAGCGACTCGTGCAGTCGGCGCGTCAGCGAGTGGCATTCGGTGCGCTGCGATCGAATTGTGTCATTTTGGACCGGGGGTTGAGGGGGGTTTAGAGAAGGGTTGCCAACTACCGTATTTGCTCGAAAAATTCCCCTGGGCAGGGGTCTCCAAGATATTGGCCCTCGCTGGGGCTGGATAGATAGAAAATCGCTCCTCCGGAGGGATAGATAGCTGAAAATTTGGGGGGCTGGGGGGGGGGGCTCGCGGGGGCAAAATATATAGGCTTTTTCAGTGCATAGAAGGCCGAAACGGGAAAAATTCGCTAGTAATTGATAAATATTTTAAATTAGGTTTAAAATGGCTAAAAACAGGCATATAACCATGCATATAGCCGGAGAACACGATTTTGAAGGTGAAAAACAATAAAGAGATGCGAAAAATTTTGAGCGAAAATAGGGGCGAAATTTCTCAAAAAAACCACTCCAGATAGATAGATAGCTGAGCGATTTGGGGGGTGGGTCTTTGGGGGTAGTAGCCAAAAATTTTGCCTCGGGATAGATAGATAGCTGGCGGATTTGGGGGGGGGGCAGCCCCCACAGCCCCTGGGATCAGGGACGTATCCAGGATTTTTGAGCGGGGGGCTGTTTGTTTACGGACTCAGCCCCCCCTAAAATTTTACCTACAAAGTGATGGAATGGCGCCATGGCGCCAGTGGCGTTTGCGCTAGCGCCAGGAACCGCTGTATATGTACGTAAATATACGTATATTTACAGCGAGAGGTACACGATTGAGTACATTTCATTGATCTCTGATTACGGGGACAGAACAAAAGATATTATAATGTGTCTAGCGGTAAAATGCGCGCTTGCACGCAAAATTTTGACACAAATATTGAAAATTGAGTAACAAAAGTCGCATTTACCGGAGGTTTTTAGGTCTCACCCGGGAAGGGGGGGCTGCAAACCCCCCCCCCCCCCGGATACGACACTGCCTGGGATCATTTTTTTCTTTTTGGGGGATAACTATTCAAGTGGAATTATTGAACGGGAAAATATAATTCAAGGGGGATTTTTCAAGGGGAGTAAGTATTTAAGAATACAGTATCTATCTATCCCAGAGACCGCCCATCAACAATTTTTAGTCTGAACAAATAGCCAGTGGCAAATTGTGTTATACTCGGCGTACGTAATACTCTGCCCTCGCACTGATTTATGTCTCGTGTTGGAAACGTGCCAATGATTATTAAATCATGCGATTTCCGTAAAAATATGAAAAAAATTCATCGATGTGAATGTGTTAATGAATAACATTATAACAAAATCAATTTTGTCATCCTTTTATGAAACTCGGACGCGTTAACCATCGTTGGCACACTTCCAGCGGGAACCACGCGTGCAGGGTGTAAAGTAACCGGAGTTTAGAACATATGACAGCAATCACGCGAGCTTACCAGGTAGGTAAAATTGTGTCTTGTGTTCGAATTGGATCCGGCCCCAGGATGGTCACTAGGCCTCCAGAGACGCACACTAATGCTTACTACGCAATATGAAACAAAAGTACCCCCACCCCCCTAAACAAACCACTTTGCACTGTCTGGCACTGCCGTACAGCCGCAATAAGTCATCGACTTTCCACTGATTTTCCTGCTTCTTTTTTAATAAATCAATGAAATCACACTGCGGCGAGTGATTTTCGTGCTCCAATCTGCGCGGAAAACGTGAATGGAAATTTTTGGAGGTTATTTTTGGCTATATAATTGGGATTTGGCACAGCGGCGCCTGTTTCCGATGTTTTTCTTTGTGGGAATCTTCATACTTGGTCTGATTCAGAATTGGGGGTTGTGGGCGGGCTTTACTTTGGGCAAAAGTAAATCTCTCTGCAATTTTCGAAAGATTCAAACAATTGACATTAGTGAGAATGATTTATAAAACGTGAAAGTAGTGTACTTTGAAATTCGATTCGAGCGGAGAAAGTTTTAGAGAAACTCACACTGAAAACAGACACACTATCACAAGTCCACCGCATCACCACCTATAATTTCTCATACCCCCAAGAACAAAAAACATCTAGTCACACAAATGTACCAAAAAAGAACCCTTAATCCCGAAAAACAAACAGTGGGTCATCGTTAGGTTCCCAGCCTTCCAATTCCTTATTGCAAACGACGCAACGAGATGCGTCGAAACTCTCTTTCGATCCGGTGTAAAAGAAACCGGCCGACGCGAGCTGAAATTTTTGTTGGACCAGTGCCAAATTTGACAAAATCGTTTTATTAGGAAATGTGGCCTCGTTTAGTACACACTAGTTTACGGCCAAATCACATATACACGGTATCCAATACTTTTGAGTTAAGCAGAACAATACTCGATCTCTTCAACGGTAATTACCCCAGTATTCCAGTAAAATCACAGGCGCCCTAGCGAAGTGATGCCACAAAGTGACAAATTCCACGCAAACACTTAAATTCAGGTTACGCTGGACAGACTGGATTGTCGCCAATTAAAATAGGGAGCGGTACATTGAAACGAACTTTAACAGAAATTTGAGAAACGCCACCGGAAAACGTCCCAAGTTCGCAAGTCCACCTGCTACAAAATCAAGTAACTCAACCTTTTCCGGTGCAATGGGCAATTTCCGTCGACCCCTGTAACTGGCGAACGTTTGCAATCGCGCGCCGTACAGCAAAAGGTCGAAAGCTTCCATGGCGCTACGGGAAGCGACGCGTCGACTTTTTTCTTCGTTTTTTTTATTTTTTATTTTTTTGAATTTGCGCGTGGGGACATAAGTTTGTAGACTACCGTAATCGTTTCCTGTGTCCGTTCTATGACGTTCAGATTATCTAATCGCGGATGTAGGAAATGAATATGAGAAGAAATGTGAACTTATTTTAACGTCGGAATCAGGAAATGGGGGTAAATTGCCGCGAGAAAACGGAAAATTTCAGGGCCCTACCTATTTCATTTTATCCAACACAAGCAATTGAACAGTCTCATTCGATTCCAAAAGTACATACCTACAATAAGCATCCAGGGAAATCGAATTAACCATGGATTTGACATCCACACATACAATAGTTTTGCACATTTTAGAAAAACGTCAGCAAAATAAAATAGCCCATCACATTCTGGTTAGCCCCCAAAGGAGGCAGTCGCAGAGCCTGTATAATGTAAAAGACACTGTACAGTGTATCCTAATCTTATTGTATCGTCCACATTTTCTTGGACATGATTTGGATGCGATAAAATGAGATTTGGATACACGTGAGCTTTCACAGGGTTTTTTTTACACGACGCATGACATTTTACAGGGTCTCTTACACTTTACAGGGTCTCTTACACTTTACAGGGTCTGGGACTGGAACCTGGGTCAGATCCAATAAGGACCTATTGACAATCTTTTTGTTTTTGAATATTTCAGATTACGGTAGCAGATTTCATAGTAAAGTGTGCTAGGGTTCTAGCGGGATCGATTTTTGGGATCGCTGAAACTCGAAAATTATCGAGATCGGGGACACGTTATATACTAAAGTGATTCTTTACTTACATCATGTAAAGTAATAAGCATTTATCAACAGTAGTTGACGAACATTTCGTCGCGGTAAACTCAAATGTTTTTAAAATATATTTGTCAGCTTAAAAATTTGGTTGTTAACTAGGTAAGGCCGATGGCACTAAGTAAATACATTTTTCATTTATATACTGTATATATAAATGTACTACGTGGGCTGTATATAAATAATCTAAATTCCGTTAAATTGAGCACCTGACAACGTTACGATGCTGGAGGTGCCCCGTAACGTTTGTACGTTTTTGTAAGAATTTACATTCTCAACTTCACATTCTCAAAATTCATTTGTTTGTAAACATCTTTTTATTCTTCTAAAGTATCGAGGACGATAAAATACCTAGGTAGTTTATCTACTGTATGCATACTACTGTATAAATAGGTATGCATACTATTTTACCTAGGTATTTAGAAAAAGTCCGAACAAATGTGAGCAAAGCGAACTTGTACCGTTCAAAAATGTTGGAAGCGTTTAAAAATGCAAACGATCAATCACAGCAAAAATCGTAGATAGTGTTAAAAGTAGAACACAAGTAGATTGTTAAAAAAACATCGTTAAAAAACGTGATTTGACTGATCAAAGCGATATAAAATGTAAAAATTCATTTAGACACACTATTAGGTAGTGAACTCCGTGGAAAAATTGACAGCGATAATGGGTTTACCATATTTTGGATGAATTGGGTAACGTCAAAAATTGTGCACCAAATTCACCCAAAGTGCGAGCAATGTGCTCTAACGAGAAAAATGTCTATGTCCGTTCGTTTATTCAGACGGAATATGGTAGATTTCCCTGTGACGCCATGGCCAGGGTTGGCAAAATCTCAGAAAAGAATAAAAATAAAATAAAAATAAAATGGAAAATTGAAGAATAAAATAAAATGAAATAAAATGGAAAATTTCAAAATAAAAATAAAAATTGTATAAAAATTCAAATTTTAGTAAAATTGTATACAAATTCATATTATTGTAAAAATTGTATAAAAATTCATATTTTTTGTAAAAAATTTTTCTGTTGTTTATAGTTCAACCTGTTCATTCGCAGAGCTGGGGCAGTCCCAAGCCATGTAAAGTGTCAAAATGTCATATGAAATTGAATGGAAAGTGTCAATTTTCATGAAAATGTTAAGTTAAGTGTCAATTGTCATGACAAATATAAATTAAAGTGAAAACTGTAAAGCAAATTGTATCCAAATCTTATCTTTTGTATCCAAATCTTGTTTTTGTAACCAAATCTTATGTGAACATTTGGATACAATAACATAAGATTTGGATACCAAAATATAAGGTTTGGATACCAAAACATAAGATTCAGATACACAATTTACACTCTACACGACATTTGTCATGACAATTATACTTTGCTTGACATTTGAGATACCAATTGACTCTTTACTACATTTGTCATGACAATTGACACTTTGCATGATGTTTTGCAAATGCGCCCAGCACACTCCAGTAATCCTTCTACTGAAAATGCAAACCATTCTTATCGATAATTGTAACTTAACACTTGCAACTAGCTAACAATACTTACTGCATGCAACTTTTGCAAAGTAATTGAAAAATTTGTCACACGTTTTTCATGTTTAGGTCTAATTATCACATTTTTCTGACCTTGCATTCAAGATTCTGATTTTTTTGTAAAATTTCTGTAAAATTTCTGTAAATTTTTTAAAAATGGTCCATTTTATTATTTTTATTTTTATTTTGGAATAAAATAAAATAAAATGAAACAAGAATAAAATTAAAATAAAATACATTTTTACACAATTTGTATACAAATGATTTTTATAAAACCAACCCTAGCCATGGCTTAAAAATGTGTGAAAAAGTCGTGACGTTTTTGGTGCCTTTACTAGATCACTCACTACACATGACAAACCCATTTTTGCTGTACAGAATCATAAAATGAGCATGATAAGCTAAGAAAAGCAAATTCTGAATGAGCACGTATTGAGTAATAACACATTAGGAAGTAAATAAGTGGATTTTTGAGTATGAAATTGTAAAATAAAATTGAAATACATAAATTTAAGGCTGTGTAAGTAATCACTAGATTGAGATGATTAGTATCAATTTGCAGCTAAATATGACTAGAAATCATACAACATTAAGTATGTGGTACATAATTAAATGCGTGTAATATCCCATAAAAGTAAACAATCATCAAAAATGGGCGCAGTCACGCACAACAGGCAAATGTATAAAAAAAAGATCTCACTAGAGAATGATTTTCAAATCACAGTATTTGAATGGATAAATAATTTTCCATTGTGCGCGGCTGCTATGAATTAGGGGTCGCCAGGGGGCAATCCCAAGCCCTGTAAAGTATAAAGTAAAGTGTCAAATGTAAAGTCAAATGCAAAGTAAAGTGTCAATCAAAACAAAAAAGAAAACGTTTTATTACTGAATTGAACTGCATGACAATTGACACTTTACTGCATTTGACTTTACATTTGACACTTTACTTTGCATTTGACTTTACATTTGACACTTCACTTTACACTTTACAGGGCTTGGGATTGCCACGAGGACATTGGCTCTCACAGTAAATAGTACAAATAGCTTAACATTCTTCTGGTGCAGGTTTTGGGGAATTCGCGGGGTTCAACTATGGCGTTTTTAAGTGTGACAGTAAAACCCCCTGGGGGGTATTTCGAGGAAATACGGTATCATTGAATTAAACCCCACAAATGAAATAACCCCAGTGAATGAAGTCAGGGATAGATAGCTGAATAGCTTTTTTGGAGGGGGAACCCCCACTCGCTTCACCTGCTATGAATAGGAATCACTCTAGAATGTACAGAATGCAAAATGTACGAATAGCAACATTGAAAAACAAAATAGGCATATAAAAATATGCAAACTGGAAGTAAGGCTTCCAAAAGGTCCAAAAATGATCTAGAATTATCTTTACAAAAACTTTGCACTAAAAATAGTTTAAAAACCCCCCAAACCAAACCATTTTGAAATAAATTTCTTATTCTCTAAATAAATAAATAAATAAATCGTTAAATAATAAATAGTTGCGTAGGTAAAAAAAAACAATTTGCAATTTTATGGAAAATTCATTTGAAGCGCCAAGCGGACGGAGGGGCAGCAGGTTCCCTGGAAAATGATAAGGGTCCATTCAAAAAATTTTTTTTACATTTTACCGACAGCTGCATCACTCTGAAAAACAAAAGAGGGAACAAGAGTTCCCGGAGGTTCAAGGATTTATCACACAATGGCCCCGCACACGCTAGTTGACATTGACACCAAATGTCAACTGGTTCCGTTCCTAATTCAAAGATTGCGTTTGAACGTCGTTCGTCCACTCGTCAGCAAGCTTTGAATCGGGATCGGCACCAGTTGACATTTGGTGTCGATGTCAACTAGCGTGTGTGGGCCCATTATGTAGAATGCAAAAATATCTCTAAAACTAGGATAAAATAGCCAAAAATAGGTATAAATGGTGGACAGCACAGTTTACATTTTCAAAAGTTATGTCTCACGCGCCAAAGAACAAACGTGATACTCACGCAGGCACTTCACCAAAAAAATTTAAAATAAAAAGCGGAGTCGCGTTCAAGCAACAATGTTTCGCACGTGAAACGTTTTCTTCCTTTTTTCGAACAATTTTTATTTTATCGATGATGATGTCATGTCATGATCAGGGTTGGTTTTATAAAAATCATTTGTATACAAATTGTATAAAAATTGTATAAAAATGTATTTTATTTTTATTTTATTTTTATTCTTTTCTGAGATTTTGCCAACCCTGGTCATGATGAAGTGTTAAGTTCAGAAATATGTATAGCACGTGGGTATAAATCTTCGGTATAAATCTGCCCATACAAATAAAAACTACCGATTTTGAAAGAGAGCAAAATTTGAAAAATGTACAATAATTAGCGATTTTGAGTGAAAAGTGGGGCAAAATGGCTCAAATATATGGTCCACAAACGGAGCGTTCGGGGGGGGGGGGGGGCGCCACAATTTCTATCCCGCACAGCAGAGTTGTTAAAAGTACCCAACTTTTTTCAAAGTATACGTTAACGTGAAGTATTTATTTTTTACTCACCCCCTGAGTACAGAAAACGTCAAGTAATTTTTTTAGTTTAGTTCATGAGTAAGATACTTTTCCCAGTAGAAAACGTAAAAGTGAGTATTTTTTGGAATTTTGCCCCAATTTTCACTCAAAATCACTAATTTTCGTACCTTTTTGACAATGTTTACTTTCAAATTCACTAGTTCGTGTGTTTTGAGCCCATTTTCAGCAATTTTTCTCCTATTTTTCGCTTTTTTATCCTTTCTTCCGCATCTATGCTTAGAAAAAGACTATAACAAAGTCTATCTAAAATACGTTTTCCGTACTCGAGTACTTTTAAAACGTATACGTAAAAGCGAGTACAGGATCTTTTTCCAAGTATACGTAAACGTATATACTCAGTACTCGAGTATACGTACTTTTTGAGCAAACGTAAACACGTATTAACAACTATGCCCCACAGCGAGCAACTCACAACCCACAGAGGGGTGCCTCACTTGTACGGCTGCACGTAGTTGGCGGGCACCATGCCCCATTGTTTTGTCCTCTGCACGGTGCCTGTAAGCCACCCCTCGTCCACCGACTGGCAATTCAGCAAAATGTCCCCCTCGGAGAAGGACACCTGTGATGGAATGGGCACTTTTTTACCGTTACACCTTTTACCTGTTTATGTAAACTCGACGGACCGCAGAGTATGCGCAGACTCCAGCAATAATTTTATGAAAAAAATCTTGTGATAAATTTAGAAATTAATTATCCCATGGTTAAGGCGAAATGTTATGATGAAAACACTGTATAATTTTTGGTTCAATATACAGATGGGTTACGGTAGGTTTTCCATGCTAAGTGTGATGTCCGCCGAGTATACCTCTTGCTCTAAAACAGTTTACTTACTGGTCAGTAAAAACAGTTCACTTGAGCGCAATTTACCGAATTGAAATCCAAAATCCGTAAACAGGATAAATTGGTGACAAATCACTGTTAAATTTTAATTTACCCTCACAAAATTCACAAAACACCAAGAAATATCTCACACCTGAAAATTTTAAAACTTCAACAAACTTCATCAGTGTCAGCTGCAGCATAGTCATAGATAGCGATGCACTTTTTACCGGTGGCACTTTTACCGGGCGGTGATTTTTGTTGGGGCGCCGGGTGAGCCGCTGAAAAATTTGGAGCGGAAAATACAATTTTTATCGTAGATGTGGATAATGTGGGATTATTCGGGATGGCTTAATTTGTTACCGTATTTCTTCTAATAGAACGGCATACCTCCAATAGAACGGCACCTCCAATAGAACGGCAGATTTTGGCATGTTTTTGCGTTCACGAAAACAATAGAAAGGCAGACTCCAATTGAACGGCACCTCCAATAGAACGGCAGGTAGGACTTATGTTGGGAGTGTGCCAAAACACCAAAATCAGTAGAAAATGGATGGTGAGAACATTCAAAGCATTCAAATAGCTGCTAAGTGTGAAATTGATGGTCTAACATTAAAATATTGCTCAAGCTTTAATCAAAATAAGGCTCATGTTCACATGGGAAATGTGTGAAAAAATAGGTGAAACAATAGAACGGCAGCCTCCAATAGAACGGCACCTCCAATAGAACGGCAGGTAAAAAAGTTGACGAAAAAACTTCTACTGAAATTAGTTAAGTGTTAAGAAGAAAAAACTTCTACTGTAATTAAGATTGACGGCAAAACGAAACTTGGCAAATGTGTGCTAATACAAAATTGGGAAAGCCCGCCTTTCAAGCACATGTTATTGGCCTATGTCATTATAGTATGACTGAAGGTAACAAAGTGGATTTATTTACTTAACTCGAATGCTAACCAAATTTTTCGAGATTGTCAATTTGAGTGTGCAAATCGACTTGAATAAACCCACGAATGGAATCTTCACGCCGATAAAAATATATAAAAAAATTGGTATCCAAAATACATTTGGACAGAAAAGAAACATGGACACGACAAACCCCCGAAGGGCACAATAAATAAAAAAAAAAAACCCAAAATTCAGCCCACCCTGTATCACAGGTGATGGGACACCTGCGGAATTTTTCTGTTGTTGTTGTTGTTTTGCGGCCGACCCCCAATTCCCAGCCAAAGGGTCATAATCGGCTATAGAACCGACTGGCCGCACCGCTGTGCCACCTGGATTAAAAATTACAGGTGTCCGAACATTTTTGGGACAGACAAAACGAGTGGGACGTGTGATTTTGTTTGGGGTTTGCATGGGGGTGATTTTGGAGGTTTGTTAGCGCTTTTCACCGCAGTCTACTGCATACAGTATTCGCTGTAATAATTTGCCAGGTGTCGGTAATGGGCCCTTTACGATAATTTGTAAATAAATTTGGCACGTTTCCAGCTTCACCAAAATGATGAATGAGCACCATCCAATAAACGGCCACTGAGTTCAAAAAAACGAAACATGAAAAAAAATTGCTGAAACGATGTCATCATATTTAGGTACTAAATAAGCTCGGAAATGCCGGTGGTACCAGTGGCACGTTATTAAGCAAACTACGGTAGAGCTGCGAAATTCCTCCACGATTATATAAAATGCGAGAATTATCGTGTTGCCAAAAATAAAATCAATAAAAAAAAAAATTCTATAAAAAATTAATCTGACACTCCAAATTGGCTAGGTAAAATAGTTGACGGAAAATATCTGGTTTCCTAAATTATTACAGGAAACACGGTATCCCCTGATCTATGGTTCCGAGAAATGCAGATCCAAACATTCGTGGGTCTCAACTAGGGATGGCCGAAAAAGGTTGTTTTTTTCAACGACGGGTTTTTTTCAAAAACGGTTTTATTTTAAAAATAAAACCTTTTTTCTTAAAAGCTCCCAGATATGGTAATGAATCACATATACAGGTAAATCAGACAGGTGGCAGTACTCTGTGGTGTTATATATAGCCATACAATGGCTGTTGAGTCATGGGATAGCATTATAAGTGGTGATTTCTGTCAAAAATATCCATTTTATGTCGACTTATCACGTATATCACCTTTTGTTGACTGTTCATGATTTCAAGTGAAGTTGGGCATAGAGAAGTGCCTCATTAAGGTTATAAGAGCAGGCTAATACATTGACAGTGATGTTTCACACTGTACAGCTATGTGGGGGCACATTGGCTTGATATTATATACTACACTAACATATCACGGCTTATTACGGCACAAAAGCATGAACAAATGGACGCTTTTACACTAAAAATGCCTCAAAACCAATGAAAACAACCACCAATGGTAATGTGTCTGTGAAACCGCGCGCTTGCGCGCAAAAAAATTGTAGTGTTGTGTACTAAAAATTTTGTCCAAGGATTAAAAAAACGGCTTAAAAAACCTTTGAAAAAACCCCTGGCCATACCTAATCTCAACTCATAATCGTAAAACGTACCCTGCGAAGATACATCGTTGCCACCATAATAAGCGTTTGATGTCTGCGGCAACTCGCAACCGTCCACTGCACAAAAAACGTTAGTAAAATTGTGTTAGAAAAGAAACAGTAGTAGTCAAACTGCACAATAGATGCGATTATTTTTGTCAACTTCAACTCATTAGTCAATTTTTGTCAACATTTGACATTGACACACAGCAAAACCGCGTGTATTTATTATGTCAATTTTGCAAAATTACCCTTGGGTGTTTTCACTGGCGTATCTTGTTTAGCCCCATGCGTTGGAATTTGAGGGGCCGCAGCTTCGGTAGGACTTTTTGGCACATATTTTCCCTCGATAATCTTGTTTATTGCTGAGGATTTTTTATAAGAAAGTCGTATTACGGCGTAGTTTTCTAACGGAAAAATGCGAACTCATATGTCAGGGTCTCCTAGGGGGGCTGCCCCCCTACCCCCAAATCCGCCAGCTATCTATACATCCCGAGGCAAAGTTTTTGGCTACTACCCCCAAAGACCCCCCCCCCCCCAATCGCTCAGCTAACTACCTATCTGAAGCGATGTCTGAGTAATTTGCCCCAATTTTCACTCAAAATAATTTATTTTCAGACCATTTAATAGTTTACCACGTTAGCGGCTATCGCCTATACACACGTTTATATACCTATTTTTAACCTATTTCGGCTACTTTTAACCTGTTTTTAGCGATTTTTCCGTTTTTTGCCTTCGTAGTGAAAAAAATGCAAAAAATACCAAATATTCGCAAATCCGAACCCAAAACCAACGTTCATGAGTAGGTCTAGATTTCTCCATTTCGTTCTTTTTCTCCTGTTCATGCGTATATGCAGCTTGTGACACAACTTGCATATTTTTAACGTGTCTCTGTGTTTCCGGATCATCTGTGACATCGGTTTTCTTCCCTTTTGTTTTCTCATAGTCCAGGTGATATTGAACCTGTAATCGAGCGATTACGGTAGTCGTGTTTTTGTTGTTGTGGGAAGCGAGAATTCTTTGATAGAAAATTGCTCCCCCGGGGACAGATGGTTGGCAAAATCTTATTTCGAGTACATTAAGATTGACATTAAGCTCCCCCGCTGGAAATTCACTCAATAATTATGAAGTATATCAACTATTATGTGACAAAAGCGTTTATATATACCGTATCACCTTGAAATACCCCCAGAGTGTGTATTATTTCGCCAGCAAATTTTCAGGGGGGGGGGTCAATTCGAGGGGGGCTTATTCGAGGAAGGTTTATTGCCATAAATTTTGTGAAATTTCACGTACTGAGACATAGGAAAATCAAGCA
The DNA here is from genome assembly GCA_964036195.1 of Sphaerolaimus hirsutus. Taxonomy (NCBI): domain Eukaryota; kingdom Metazoa; phylum Nematoda; class Chromadorea; order Monhysterida; family Sphaerolaimidae; genus Sphaerolaimus; species Sphaerolaimus hirsutus. The sequence goes on from CAXIWS010000458.1 coordinate 34,869, forward strand.
AGTACATTTGAGGGGGGTATTTCGGGGGGGGGGGGGGTAATTCAACGGGGGGGTCAGTTTGAGACACCAATCCCCATATTTGATGTTTTTTTATCGGGATTACACATCACATTTCGAATGCCCCAACAAAATTGTACGAACACAAATGGTACACATAGAATATTCCCCGTCAAAAATGCCCTTCAAACTATTATTTATTTCATTCAACAGTATTCACACAGACGAGTTAAGCACATCTGCATAAAAAACCCAATACAGAATGTTTATTTTTCTGTACATTTATTTACACGCGTACATACTGTACTTTATGTAAGCTGCGGGGTGTAAAGCGTTGAAAAGAAAATGCTCTTCAGACAACAAATTTATGTACACAAGTACACATTAATGTATGCAAATAATAATGTTTCTTAATGTATAGAAATTTTTAAAAAGTGGGTAGGTAGTTGAAATACGCTGTAGTTTAATTTTTACTTCTTGTTAAAATCGGTTAAAAAACGCTGACTATGCCTGGGGCCAGTTACGCAAGTGGCAATGTAAAAAGTTAAGTACAAATTGAAGAGTAAAGTAAAAATAAAAGAGTAAAGTTAAAAATAAAGAAAAAAGATAAAGGTAAATTAAAAAGTAAATTGAAGAGTAAAGTACTTTGCCACTCCCAGAACTGGCCCCTGGTGCCATCTGTTTTTCACTACATTTTCTAACCAACACTTTAAACCCAAAATTGGTCTTGATGGCGAAATTCATAGTGCCCCCCTTTAAGAAATAGAAACATAAGAAAAATCTCACACTGAAACTGGGCCCAAAAAAAGTGACGCAAAATACGAACCATGCTCTGATTTTTCGTGTTTTCGGCCACACGCAACATCTCCGGAGTGTCTTTGACCGCTGTAGCTACAGTTTTGGGGTAATGCCTGCAAAAATTTTTGGATGAATGAAAATTGTGAGTGTCTTTTTCCATTTTTTTGTTGAAAATTGGGTTATTTCAGTGATGTAAGTGCCACTAGTGATGTACAAAGCAAATTTTTTTGGATGAATGAAAATTGGGAGTGTCTTTTTACATTTTTTTGTTGAAAATTGGGCTATTTCAGTGATTTAAGTGCCACTAGTGATGTACAAAGCGCCAACATTTCGGCGCCAAGCGCCAAAAGCGCTATGGCGCTTTTTGTGTTGCGCCAGCACCAAGGGCCAGCGCCAGGCGCTTTTATTCATGGCGCCACCAAAAAATAGCGCCATGGCATTTTTGCTTTGGCGCCAGGGCCATGGCGGTTAACATCACTAGTATTGACTGCATCCCCACGTTTGTTAAATCTACGAAAAACTTCAAGATATAATCATGTTTATCAAGGACGTACGCAGCCTATATATTTAGGTCTCGCGAGCCAAGATTTCGAAAGAAACAAAAATTTCGAGAAGAATAAATACGACAAACGGTTCGCAGTAGGGCATTTTATTGTATCCTTTATAATTTTTCATGTTCAATAGCATATTGCACACGCTGCACCGGAAGCATTGCTTGTGCCAAATCTGCAAAAAATGTTTGTTTGTTTAAATTAAAATGTTTGAGCACTTTTAAATATAGATTATAGAGACTTTATGAATGAAGATTATGAACATTTTTGTAGACACATATTATATAAAGTAAGAAGCTCAAAATACAATTAAACCACAGGAATTTTGCCAACGGCATGTTTCTGTGGAATTGCTTAAAGATTTTATTTGCTTGAAATATCAAGTTGTAGGATAGATAAAATTTGGGTGACAAAAAATTTTTTTATTGAAAATGGATATGTAAAATGTTTTGCACAAATCGGGAAATTTAAACGGTAAAAGCAAAATGAAATGCCGGACAACGGAAGGCAAAATTTTCACAGAAACGGAAATTGCAGAAATTTTGCTAGAAACAGAAAATGAAGTAATTTTACTAGAAATGGAAAAAATTGCAGAAATTTGCTGGAACACAAAAGATTTGCATAATCGAAAAATCTGCATGCAGGTTCACCAGATAAACAGAAAGTTGAATCGGAATATGGAAAATGAGGTGTAAAATTGCTGGAAAATGAGGCGGAATGGCAACAAAAACAGAAAAAAGCAGCCGGATATCGGAAGCAGACAATTTTTGTCTTCAGAAAACGGGCATTTCACACCCTACATAAAATATGTGCTCATATCTTGTAAATATAAAAATCTTTTATAAAAAAATGAGCAGGTGAACAGGGTGCAGGTTTAGGTCCCTACTGAATCTATGGTCAACAGATCGCATTTTGACGCAGTAAATAATGACACTGTGCTGATATAACTTTTCTAATACTTAAGGCACTTTAACAATATACAGTAGGGGTGAAATTTTCAGATTCAACTTTATCCAAAAAAGTTTTTGTACATGTAATACCAAAATGCAATGCCTCTTCCAACCCCACCCATGCAGTGTGAACTTTCTATGAAAATTGTAAAATTAATATAAATATTCAAAACGCAAATGCAATAAAGTGCACTAAAAATTGTGCATCCCAAGAGCACAAGCCGGAACTCTTAAATTGTTAGAAATCTCCAATGAATTACAAACTAGTTTTCAGAGACAGTTCACGCTTCAGCAAAGTTGAAAAAGGCAAGCCGTTGAAAAATTATCGAGACATCAAAAACCATATAAATAAAAAAAACGCCAAAAATGGACCTTATCTAAACACTTCAACTCTTCCAACTGGTAAACAGTTTTTCCACATTCGGCGCGCGCACATTTTCTGGGACCCTCCTCTGATTGTTTTGGTACAAAACGAGGCTTGGGTTTAGTGGATGCCATAAAACTTTTTAAGAGTGACTTGGATTTATTTTTGGTTTTCTGTTTATTGCTGTTTATCGTTTACTTAATCTCACTTTTTTAGTTTTATTTTCTTTTTGTAAAATTTAGAGGGATTTTTGGGATAGATATGGTCCCAGTGTCCGCGTAATATACTATGCAAAATGTGAAGATTGTATTCAATTTTGCGAAGAGTTGGGTAAGTACACGTTTGTATTATACCGGGAAACATGCAAAGTTACAATCTAAATACACTGGAGCGCTTAGAGCAGACTGAACGTAGCTTCTGAAACTTTTAAATACCGTCCAGTTTGCCGCAGCGAATATTCTTCCATGCATTCATCGCAAAACCGGCCATTTATCTCAATTTTATGATACTTTTCTCACAAACAAAACATTCCCACCGTTTTACCAGAATAATTTCGCAACAAAAAAAACAACAAAAAATAAAAATGGACGAGGTTTCGCTGCGGTGCACTTTGGGCGGCTGCCAAAAGGAAGTCTCGAAATTCAACGACTTAGAAGCTCACATCTGCGAGCGACATTTGGATTACTACAGGATCGAGTGCCGCATTTGCAATCAGGCGTTTTCGAACATGCATAGATTTTCTACCCATTGGCAGAAAATGCATAATGATCACGCGACGGTTTGTGGGGATTGAAAGTTTTTTACGGTTTTTATTTTCTATCTAGCCGCATAATAGCGTTGCATTTTGATAGTGTGTGTCGTGTATGAGATACGAGTAGTGATGTGAAAGGCGCCAGAGTTTTGGCGCCAAGCGCCATGGCGCTTTTCCATGTGTGGCGCCAGGCGCCAATGACGCCAGTCGATTTTAGCGCCAGGCGCCAAAAGCGCCATGGCTAGTTTCCGGACTGTAGCGCCAAGCGCCAATGGCGCTAGAGAACAATGGCGCCAAGCGCCAATAGCGCCAGCGTCAAAAATTCCTTCATACTTTTCTGCATGATTAGTCCATCTACATAAATATCTTCTATATAGATAGGTATCTAAAAAAGTGGATGGTCAATACATCTTTTTAAAGGGTATTCCTTTTTTGGTGAACCAATAAAAACGTGAAAAATTCTGCACCAAATTCACATACAGTGATGGTTATCAGCATTTAGAAAGTAATGTGAGGATCAACTTTCTGGTTTTCATCTAAAATCTTTAATCTCAGACAAGGGCGTACGCAGGGGGGGGGGGGAGGTGGGGGGGCGGCCACCCCCCACCCCCGTTCCCGGACTGGACAGAAAAATTTGCCAGAAATGGCACTTTTCTGAGGCGAACTTGTAGGCACTTTAAAAATTTTTTGCTCGCGAGCGCGCAAATACCCACCCCATTCTTTTATGTCTTTTCAGGCGTCAAATTGCACTAGAAAAGTGTCCAACAGTGCCAAAAGTGGACCTAGTACCGTATATAGGTATAAATAGATACCTATATGGTAGACATTGGCGCCACCGCCAACGCCAATACTGCAATGGCGCTGGCGCCTAGAAATGGCGCCAGCGCCATGGCTCTATTCCTTTAATATAGGGCAAAATTTTAGGGCGCCGCCGCCCCCCAGTTCGCTGGGCTCTGTATACAATCCGCCCCCCCCCCCCGCTCAAAAATCCTGCGTACGTCCCTGATCTCAGATCAATTTTTTTATATTCTCATACTAAGATTCATAGAAAAACATTCAATATTAGATCTAAAAATGATGACAATTGAATGACTGAACAACACTATTAGTAAATGCTGCCATTTTTTATGTATTTGGCACAGTTCCAGCAGTATAACCTGTCTATTGAAGTACCGCCCTTCTATTTATGTTGTGGTTTAAGAAATATCAAAAAGTGTACCTTCTATTGGAGATGCCCTTCTATTAGAAGAAATAGGGTATTTATATTTTCTCAAAATCACACGTTTTTAATGCTAGATGTGATGGTAGATTCATACAGCATGCTACCGTAATTTCTCAATTTACCCCCCCCCCTTGAATTAACCCTCCTCGAAATTCCCCCCCCCCCCTCAAAATTTCCACTCGAAAAATAAACCCCCTGGGTGTATTTCGAGGAAATACGGTATATATTTTTATTTGGAATGGCGAAAGTTTCAAATGGTGACTGATTTCAAGCAATTGAGCATGCCATTTATGGAAATGCTATTTATGCAAAAAATCAGATTAAATATTTATCAATGACATTCTGATTTTGAGAGAAGTGTGAACTGTAATTATAACTTAGGTGAATCACTATAATTTGTATGCAACATAAAAACTATTATTTTTTGTCATAGTGGATGCTTTGCTCAAAAAGTACAGAGATCATATGGCACTTTTTTGGCGCTTTTTAAATCGCTAGCGCCAAGCGCCAATGGCGCCACAGCATTATAGCGCCAAAAGCGCCATGGCGCTTTTGACGTTCACGGCGCCAAGCGCCAATGGCGCCACGGTAGAAAGGCGCCAAGCGCCACGGCGCTTTTTGGAAGCGCCAGCGCCATGGCGCTTTTACATCACTAGATACGAGAGTAAAAATATCTCCGAAAAACGTGAATTCCATATCAAAAGTGCATACCGGTGTATTAATGGTTTACTTCTGAAAGTTCCAGTCACAATTTTGTCAAATTGATCATTTTCCCAACCAATTTTGAGGGGGGGGGGGTAAGTCAAGGGAGGCTTATTATTTCGCCAGAAATTTTCGTAAAAGATAGTAGTAAAGAATACGTCTTTTCATACCCACGGTAATGAATGTTACCAAACCGGATATATTTGGACACATCAACGTACATCGCTACACACACTAGTCCAAATGCAGGGCCGTATCCAGGGGGGTGGGGGCGGGGGGGGGGCTGCAGCCCCCCCCCTTCCCGGGGCGAGACCAGAAAGTGACCGGAAAATGCGACTTTTTCAACGTCAGCGAAAAAAATTTTGCGCGCAAGCGCGCATTCTTCACTAGACACAAGGTATTATAATCAGATTTGCTCCATGTGGCCACAAATCGTCATAATTACACTCAATGTTGTGCTTTTTGCTGTTTTGTATGTATATTTACATACATACACCCATGTTCATTTGGGTTTGGACACATGCAGATTTTTTATAAAAAGCTTTATTCTGCCGGAACTATATACTTTGAAATTTTTTGCTGGTACCCCAAAAAAGCCCTAACATTTGTCTACAAAACCCATGGGACGCCCCCCAGTATAACGCCATGTGGGCCGCGAAAGCGGCCCACACATTTTTTTAGACAAAATTTCATTGCTTACTTGGGTTCGGACGCATTGGTTATACAGCTAATATTCTGTTTTTCAAGGCTGAATTTTGGCTTTGAAGACACAAATAAACTCTGGCTAGTTGCCAGAGTCCAATGCCTTTAAAAATCAGATTAGGATAGACTTTTATCACTTCATGGGCTTTGATACTGATTGGGTGAGTAGACTACCATTTTCCCCAATTCCCCACAAATGTGCATCACTCAAGCACAGTTGACATGCGATTTTGGGCATTCAGCAGTGTGTAGGGCACTGGAAACAACCAGGCCAGCTAGAGAAGGATGTGGGGAATCTTTTATACACACCTCCATTCGAGGAAACCTCCCAAACTGGAGTCGCCTAAGAGCAAAAATGCAAAATTAAAAAAATGGAAAATTTAGTAGTAAAAAGGTAAGATACACACAACATTTTTTTGCACTTAAGCGTCTCAAGTTTGGGAGGTTTCCGCGAATGGAGGTGTGTATAAAAGATTCCCCACAACCTTCTCTAGCTGGCCTGGTTGTTTCCGGTGCCCTACACACTGCTGAATGCCCAAAATCGCATGCCAACTGTGCTTGAGTGATGTACATTTGTAGGGAACTGGGGAAAATGATTGTCAACTCACCCAATCAGTATCATGAAGCATGAAGTGAAAAAAGTCTATCCTAATCTGATTT
>CAXIWS010000459.1:0-12420 GCA_964036195.1 Sphaerolaimus hirsutus
ACGTATATGACAATAACGGTAGTTTGTGTTCTGTGTACTGCAGAGTGAAGAACACACGATTAAACAATGTCGGTGTCACGTTAGAACAGTATACATACCATCTACATACTAATATTAGTCTACAGAACCTATAAATGGCGGTTTTTGTTGCATTTTTCGACGTCTGCGTACGTTTCAGACGACAATTTTGTACTTGGTTTTCAAAAATTTTCTTATGAAATAATAACCCCCCCCCCTCGAAATAGCCCCCCCCCCTCGTTTGACCCCACCCCCCCTCTCGGGACCACTATGAAACAATCACCCCCCGGGGGGTATTTCGAAGAAATACGGTAAATACAATAACGTGCCATTTTTGTTTTGATTGGGCACAATAAATTGAACAAATTTTTAAAGGGGGAATTATAAAATAGGGAATTATTAGTTCCTCACTCGTTTCACAGGGTTATTCCAGGGGGAATTATTCAGGGGATGACTATTCAAGCAAATAAAATAGTAACGCTTAGAAATAAACACCTTCCCGATCAAGTCCGGCCGCCTATTTTTTTTTTCACTTCGCAGGCCATATCTCCGGTTGTGGGAGGGATGGAAAAAAAAAACTTGGGTGGTACATAGGCGCAACCCCCCACTACCCCTCATGAATAAATGGGGCAGCGGCGATACACTATAGAGGGGGTCGCCATATATGTGAATAAAATTTGCGGCGTTTTCACTGTCCTGCACAGGTCCGGCCCCCACTGGATTTCCTACACTGCGGGTGCCGGATCTCCTGCTGTGGGAGGGGTATAAATCTCAAATTTTGGGGATGTGTCCCCAACTAGGGTTGGCCGATGTTTTTTTTTAAACGTTTTTTTTTTAAAAAAACGTTTTTTTTTAAAAAAAAAACATGACGTCCGAAATGTTTTTTTTAAAAAAAAACATCGGTCGAAATTTTTAGTACTAAGCACTAGGTATTTTGCAAAATTTTTGCGCGCAAGCGCGCAATTTCACACACAAATTGACATTGGTGGTTGTTTTCATTGGTTTTGTTGCATTTTTAGTATCAAAACATCCATTTCTATGTGCTACCATGGGTGAATAAGCCGACATATGTTGCTGTAATATATAATATTGAGGTAATGTGCTTCCATGTACCTCCACAGTGTGTAACTTCACTCCCAAAGTAACAACCTCCTTTTATAACCTTGTTTGATCACCATTCTGTGCCAAACTTTACCTGAAGTCACGAACATTCAACTATAAGGCGATATACGAACGATATGTTGACGAAAAATGGATATTTTTGACACAAATCACCACTTATAATGCTATCCCATGGCTCCACAGCCATTATATGGGCATATTTAACATCACAGAGTATTGCCAGTGTCTGATATACCTATATATGTTGACACTAGGTCATATCTGGGAGCTTTTAAAAAAAAACGTTTTTTTTTAAAAAAAACGTTTTTTTTAAAAAAAACATTGAGTTAAAAAAAAACGTTTTTTTTCCAACCCTATCCCCAACACCCCTCCCCTACTATACACTGGCCAGGCGGTTTTTGGCAACTCACCACAGTGTGGGGCACATCGCTAAAAGTTTGTTAAAACATTACGGTCCCACACAAGTCCAGCACCTAATTGCATTTAAAAAAAATGAACACTTTTGTGTTGTTTTAACACTTAAGCATTTGATAATGTGACATAAACCTAAAATATCTGCTAAAATATCTTATCCCACCCAAAACCACCCACCACATGAATCTTATCCCCCTGGGTGGCTGACAAAAAAATCACTTTTCACAACTTTATTATTAAACACTTAAACTGCTGGTTTACAATAATTTATAGGGGAGGGTTAAAGGTTTCAAATTGTGTAAACAACCTTACCTCACAAATGCCTTCATAAGAAAATTTGCTGGGGGTGAATTTCAAATTGTAAAAATGACTTCATTGCAGGAACAAAAATAGGCAAAATTTATGATTTTAAATTTACCCCCAGCAAATTTTCTTATGAAGGCATTTTGGAGGTAAGGTTGTTTACACAATTTGAAACCTTTAACCCTCCTCTATAAATCATTGTAAACCAGCAGTTCAAGTGTCTAATAAAAAAGTTGTGAAAAGTGATTTTTTTGTCACCCACTTGGGGGTTGGGGTTCATGTGGTGGGCAGTTTTAGGTTGGATAAGATATTTTTAGAGGATATTTCATGCTTATTCCACATTGTCAACCACATTAATGTTTTAACAACACAAAAGTGTCCATTTTTTGAAATTCATATGGATGCTGTACTTGTGTGGGACAGTAACATTTTATTTAATTTTGAACGTTGCACCCCACACTGTGGTGAGTTGTAGGGTGTCAAAAAAATTTTTTTACAGAAAACGGAAAGGTAAAAAATTTTCCTGCGGAAAGGCGGAAACGGAAAACGGAAACGGAAATTTGACACCCTAGTGAGTTGCCAAAAACCGCCTGGCCAGTGTATAGTGTAGGGGAGGGTTGTTGGGGACACATCCCCAAAATTTTAGATTTATACCCCTCCCACAGCTGGAGGTACGGCACCCGCAGTGTAAGAAATCAGTGGGGGCCGGACCTGTGTGGGACACTAAAAAAGCTGCAAAATTTTTTTGCACTCAGCGATCCACCCTGTAGGGGGTCGCCGCGACCCCTTCAATTCATGCGAAGTAGAGGGGGGTTGCACCAATATCTACCCCAAGTTTCAGCTTCTGGTGCGTTCTAGAACTGTAGATAGGACTTCAGAAGTAAAGTAAAAAATTGGGGGCCGGACTTGATCGGGAAGGTGTTTACATATCAAATTATCAATAGATATGTAGCAATTACGTAAATATTTACATGTTAAGACCTATCACATAAATGTGTGTACATGAATTGATCTTGTATAATTGAATATACAGACTTCCTACGAATTGACCCCTCGAGATACTCCAGGGGCCAGTTCCACTCCAGGGGCCAGTTCCGTAAGTGGTAAAGTAAAAGGAAAACTTTTGTCCTCACTATACTCTTATCTCTACTGCTTCCTTTTTTCTTTACTCTTCTATTTTCCACTTGTGTAACCAGCACCAGGGGGCAGTCCCAAAGTGTCAACTTTGTATCCAAATCTTATGGGTTTTTGTGTATCCAGATATTACAAAAACATAAGATTTGGATTCACAATTGACACTTTGGGACTGCCCCCTGGTGCTGCTTCCACAAGTGGAAAATTACAGAGCAAAGTAAATACCCTAACTCCTCGAATGAGACCCCAGGGGAGGTATTTTTCATCAGTTTTTGAGTTTTTGGAAGTTTTTGAGTGGGGGGGGGGGGTATTCAAGGGGGAGTTATTTTTAAACTTTTTTTTAAACTTGGACTTAATTCATTGTACGGATGCAGTATGTAAACTCCTGTAATTTGGGTATTTAACTGTCTAACGACAACTTTTCATCCAGAGGGGGGAGTTATTCATGTGCGGGGAAGTTATTCAAGCAGGGGGGGTGGGTATTTTTTTCCTCACCTCGCAAGCAGTGGGACTTATTCAAGGGGGAGTGATTCGAGGGGGAATTATTCGAGAGGGGGTCTTATTCGAGTATTTGTGGTAGTAGAGTAAGGAGTAAAGAGTGAAGATTAAAGTTCTCCTTTTTATTTTACCCCTTGCGTAACTGGCCCCAGGTCTGAGCGAGTTGAGGAAATAATAACCCATCCTCAAAATACCCCCATGAAATTGATTGTCAAGAAAATATTATTGACAAAACTGCAGTTTGTGATCCAATGAGTAGAGTTCAAATTCAACACTTCAAATCACAGACATATATCAGTAGGACAATGCTAATACCATCCATAAATTAAAACACTTGTACACAACTATGCATAATAGTTGAGGCTGTGCACTAGGGTTGGGAAATCCCTCTTGATCTCATGAAAAAAAATTATTCTCTTGTTTTATGTGTTTCTTTTTGCGTTTTCCACAAAAACTCATTTGAGTTTTCCAGAACGTGCAGGTTTATGTTTTGCATCTGTCATTTAAAACACATAGTGCTCATTGCGTTTCTGTGTTTCAAATGTGTTTCTGTCATCGTTGGCAACAACTGACTTACATCGAAGGCAGGTCCTACCCATGTTTGTGTGCCAGGGTATCTCATACTCCGTATTGTATTCTGGAAAAAGAAAAAAGTATTATCAATGTAAACTGTGTTCAAACCCAAGTCCGCTACTAGGGTTGGGGAACCGACCCGACCCGACCCGAACCCGAGACTGCACACTGTTTGGAGCCGAAACCCAATACCCGAACACGACTCTACTACCCGAACCCTATACATTGCCTCAATACCCGAACCCGCACTCAATACCCGAAAATACCCGGAAATTTTTTCCACAGTTCGATCTTTCAAGCAGTTTGAAAGCATTATGAATAGTGATGGAAAAAGCGCCAGGCTTTCGGCGCCAAGCGCCAAAAGCGCCATGGCGCTTTTCTGACCCCGGCGCCAAGCGCCAATGGCGCCAGAGCAAAATGGCGCCAAGCGCCAAAAGCGCCATGGCGCTTTTCTGAACCTCAGCGCCAAGCGCCAATGGCGCCAGAGGGCTATGGCGCCAAGCGCCAATAGCGCCAGCGCCAAAAAAATTGTTCTACAATTTGATGGTAGAAAAATGAGTGCATAACTGTGAGTGACGTACCGCTGAAGTCATAGTAGTCTATTGAACTTTTTTGCCCATTCAAACAACCACTAAATCGGGGCAAAATTTCTCAAATAATCGCTCTGGAGAGATACATATCTGGTCGATTTGGGGTGGGGGGTGGGGGGCTCGAGGGATAGTAGCCTAAAATTTAGCCTCAGGTTAGATAGATAGGTAGATAGCTGAGCGGCCCGGGAATAGATAGATAGCTGGAGCATTTGTAGGGGGTAACCCCCCTCTCCAACCCCCGCCAGACTGAACCCCTGATTTAGACTGCAAGAAAGAATTAGGAGCAAAGCACAATAGGGGATTTACTGCGATTTGAACACCTCTGCTTTTATTCAATGTATGCATCTATTTATATAAAGTCTACCCTAATAATCATCAATATTTATTCAGTTGCCTCAAAATTGATCAACTGCAGTGTTGATTTCACCGTATTATAACAATTTTTTTATTATCATGGTTGGCGCTTTTTTGGCGCCATTTAAAATGCCGGCGCCAGGCGCCAATAGCGCCACCAGAAAATGGCGCCAAGCGCCAAAAGCGCCATGGCGCTTTCTCAGACCCCAGCGCCAAGCGCCAATGGCGCCAGAGCGTTTTAGCGCCAAGCGCCAAAAGCGCCATGGCGCTTTTTGCTTTGGCGCTAGCACCAGGCGGCGCCAGCGCCATGGCGCTTTTCCATCACTAATTATGAATACAACTTCATGTTGTTTGGTGCAGTTGTAATTTAGACACTCCTCACTTGTTTGTTTCAATTAATTCAGATCTGATTTTATTATGTATGCATGTGTTCATTCACATTTGAAAAAAATTAATTCATTTGGTGACAATTCAGATAGCTGCCTTTCCCTTGGCCAAAATGGCTGATTCCATTTTTATGCACATGACTCCATTTTTATCCTTTGCAAGTGTGTTGCACTGGTTCAGTGTGTAGACACTCTGACTGGGTGCACTGCCAGCATAGGGGATTTTCAGGGAAGCATTTTGGGGGGTGGGGTCCGTCAAAGTTTGCATGGTTATAACTCTGCAACCACTTGATGAAATTTGTCAACAATTTAACATAATGATGTTTCAGGTCGGGCGGTATTGAAAATCGAATTCGACTTTCTACGACCCCCATTGACCCGAGTTAGGGTGGGTCTAAAAAAGGCACATTTTTCGATTTTTTTTTCGGGTGTCGCCTTGAACACGCAAACTTGAATGTCAATAACTCCATCATTTCACGGCTGATTTTGTTCATTTAACTTCTAAAATGAAAAAAATCATTGGAGATTCCATTTTGAGGTCATTTTGGTGATGTACAATTGCGTTCACATCGATTTGACCCAATTTCTGAATGCTAAATTTTGAGCAATTTTTTTTTCTGAACATGCTATCATATACTTTAAATGACGAGAACTCATATAAAACAAAAATGAGTTCAATATCTTTTTCCAATCAAAAGTTATAGTGTGTCAAACTTTCCCTATCATCCACATAAATAACCGCATGAGGAGCTATGCATGCAACTTCAAAACTTCATATCTCTACCATTTCTCAGCCGATTTTCACCAATGAACAATTAAAATGATCAGAAAAACAGGGAGATATCGTTTCTAGTCACACTCAATTTGTATGCATTTTCAAAATGATAATTTCATTGAACAGTTCACATTATTTTCTTGTATTGTAAATCTGATCAAAATGACATGGAGATATCATTTTTGTATGTGTATTATCTGTGCATTTTATAAGTTCTCAAGTAAACACCTTCCCGGTCACGTCCGGCACCCTATTTTTGATCGTAATTGTGACACCCTATCTCCAGTTCTACGGCGCGCCAGAAGCTGAAACTTAGGGGAGGTATTGGTGCGACCCCCCTCTACTTCTCATAAATTTGGGGGGTCGCGGCGACCCCTCTCAGGGTGGGTCTCCCTAAGTGCAAAATTTTTTTGGCTTTTTTGGTGTCCCACAGCAGGTCCAGCACCCGCTGATTTCTGAGCTGTGGGAGTGGCATAAATCTAAAATTTTGGGGATGTGTTACCAACACCACTCCCCTACTATACACTATTCAATCATGTGAGATTAACGTGAAAAATTTCGCAAAGATTCGCTTACTCTCCAAAAAAACACCTCTCCCCAATAGATGGATGACAAAAAATTCACTTTTTGGAACTTTTTTATTAGACACTTGAAGAGATGGTTTACGATACTTTAAAGGGAAGGGTTTGATCTTTAAAGTTATGTAAAGAACCATACCTCTAAAATGCATGCATTGCAAAATTTACTTGGGGGGAATTTCAAAGTGTAAACTTTGCAAATTTTTGATCCTGCAATGATGTCATTATGATGTCATAAAATTTGCCCTAAGTAAATTTTGCAATGCAGGCATTTTAGAGGTATGGTTCTTTACATAACTTTAAACATCAAACACTTCCGATTAAAGTATCATAAACCACCTCTTCAAGTGTCTAATAAAAAAGTTCCAAAAAGTGAATTTTTTGTCATCCATCTATTGGGGAGTGGTGTTTTTTGGAGAATAAGCAAATTTTTGAGAAATTTTTCACGATAATCTCACATTATTAAATAGTGTATAGTACGGGAGTGGTGTTGGTTACACATTCCCAAAATTTTAGATTTATACCACTCCCACAGCCCAGAAATCAGCGGGTGCCGGACCTGCTGTGGGACACCAAAAAAGCCAACAAAAAATTTTGCACTTAAGGCGACCCACCCTGAGAGGGGTCGCCACAACCCCCCAAATTTATGAGAAGTAGATGGGGGTTGCGCCAATATCTCCCCCAAGTGTCAGCCTCTGGGGCACCCTAGAACTGGGGATAGGATGTAAGAAGTAAAATGAAAAAATGGGTGCCGGACGTGACCGGGAAGGTGTTTACAAGAAAACAATGAGAACTCTTATGAAATGAAATTATCATGAAATGCTTGAAATGAATGAATTTATCATAATGAAAGTGCATACAGATAAACTGATAATAAAAACGATATCCCCATGTATGATCAGAAATACATGGGGATATCGTTTTTATTAAGTATTTGTTGGTGAAAATCGGCTGAGAAATGGTGGAGATATGGAGTTTTGAAGTTGCATACCTTCTTCTTTATGCAGTTATAAATGTTATTACCTGCATACTTGTGCTCACCCAGTGCCAGGGTACACGCGTACTTGCGTACCAATATTTAGTAGCCAAATTCGCTCTCCTACACTAGCATATGAGAGTTGTGTATTTCCAGTAAAATAGACTCACAAAAGCATGCGCCTATACGTCCCAAAACAGCTGTGTGCAGAGACGTATTTATGAAATGCCGCCTAAAATAAACATCAGAATGTGTAAAGATACACCGGCTGCATGCTGCAGTGCACTCGCGGCATACTAGCAAACCTACTAGTGTTGTGAAAACACCAAAGAATGGTGTTAGCTGCACCTAATATTATGCAATTGCGCACGCGCCTAAAATATTGTGCAAATGAGTGACGCTGATGCTATAAGATGGAGCGCAATATAAACAATATAAAAATGCAGCTAAATATCATGGAGCTTGCCAAACACTATATAGAAAGGAATGCTAGCATTTACTTGGCATGGTTTACACCATTTGGCGCACTACAGTAAGCCAATTGGCTTGGTGCCAACAAGGTGGGCTTGTCTGGAAATTTGAAAATTCAAATTTGAGGCTCCAAATTTGAAAATGGCTGGCATTTTCACCTGTCAGTTGTCAAGGAAAAGCTTAGATAAGATCTAAGCAAAGATGATTGATGACACTGACTTCAAAGGGAAAAACCGCAACCCAAGAAATGATTGACAGCTATTTTCGCGCACTACAGTAATCTAGACTTGGCACCATGCCAAAAAGATGGCTTGTCTAGACATTTGAAGCAAAAACCTAGATAAGATCTAAAAATTGCTAAAAACTGAAGCAAAAAGACCAAGATACACAGCAGAAAATGGGTGTGTGATGTGTTGTGAAGCGTCATGAAGTGTCTTCACGCTGACACTTCCCGACGCTTCACAAAGCTTGTGCCGCTTCCCGGCACTTCACGAAATTTGCTGTGAAGGCACTTCACATCACAGACACATGTGTCACCATGCTGCACAATGTTTGTGAAGTGACTTCAGTGTGTCAACGTCGGGAAGCACGCTTCACGAAATTACACGCTTTGTGAAGCTAGGTGAAGTGAGTGGAAGACACTTCAATGAAAACTTTGTGAAGTGTGTGGAAGTGAGTGGAAGTGTCTTCACAGAGCGCGCTTCCACACACTTCACGAACCCATTTTTTGCTGTGATAACAATCTAGAGCTGTCAATCCTATTGCATCTAGAGCTGTCAATCATATTGCATAACTGACAGAATGTGCACACATGTTGCAGAAATGTTGAACATTTGATTGACAGGTAAGTGCAGGTGCCACTATGCAAGAATGCAAATAATCCCCCACAGAAAGCATTGGTGGGGAAGTAGCTTGTGAGCAAGCTATGGAATCATGACAGAAAGTGTACCCAGTTTTGAATTGATGCAAAACTCACCAATTAAAATGAAACTTTGGTTGTACACTAGGGTGTGTCTGTCTTACACACATGTCTAATGATTTTACTTGCATCAAGCATTTTATGAATATCACTTACCTGCCTATGTTAAACTCCGCCCACTCAGGTAACAAAACTGGAGCTGTCATGTCAAATGGAAAAGCAAAAATGGTTTTGGAGCTGCAACCTTTTTGCTTGGAAAAATCAGTCTGACTTCCAATGAGAATACCTCTGTGCTATTTTTTGGCTGTGTGCCAATTTCCATTTTCCTAGGTCACTGGACCTAAAAGGCCACTGGGCCGGTGTAGCTGCGGAGGGCTGCTTAGCCTATTCGCAGCCAGGAGCTTGAGAAAAGCTCTCACAATCTGCTTGCAGTGATAAGTGATCCCTGCAAATTGCATTTTACTTATTTATTTCACTTTTATCACATTTATTTGCCTATTTCGCTACTCATTTACCCTACTCACTGCTAATTGCGACCTAACCCTAATTTTTGGCGCAATTTATCCCCAGTTTTGCGACCTTACCATTTTTGATGCCTGAGTTAGGTAGACACCTAATTTCCATCACTAGTAGGGTTCAAACGATATATCGTATCGAATATCGAATATCGGATATCGACCATTTTTCAATATCGAATATCGAATATTGATATCGAAAATTTTGAAAAAATATCGAATATCGAATATCGATATCGAAAATTTAGAAAAAATATCAAATATCGATATCGAATATCGACCATTTTTTTGATATATCGAACCTGTATTGTGTCCCTAAAAAAAGTTATTATTTTCATTTTGAGATATTTGTGATTGATCTGATATAGTTATAGTATTTTATTTGATGAGTAAAAGTACAATATTGATGATGTAATTTTTGTTGGAGTGCTAAATTTGAAGCCTGAAAATGCTGATATGGTATTTTTTGCAACATGCATTAAGCACTTTGGTTATAAGTATGAACTGTAATATCTACCAATTGTTGTTTGCTTTATACACTTTGATTCATCATGTTTTTCTTCCATTTTCTACTTTTGACTGATGTAAACCTTTTTAAAATCACTTGTACCATTCACATTTCAGTAGAGATGATTAACCATGTGTGCAACCACATGGAAATACAATATGCCACTTGAAATTTGTCTTGCTATACCAAAAGCAAATAGCAATATCAAATATCGAAAATATCGAAATATCGAATATCGAATATCGACCATTTTTTAATATCGAATATCGAATATCGATATCGAGGTTCCATATCGTATCGATATCGAATATCGAGTTTCAGAAAAAAATATCGAATATCGAATATCGATATCGAAAAGTCATATCGTTTGAACCCTAATCACTAGTTCTATTTATTGTGAAAACATTCACTAGTAGGTAGTTCTATTTTCACAACTGCCTACCATTTATCATCTTTTACCCCATTTACCCCTAGTAAAATTATCTAAACTACCTATCAAAAGAATACAAATTTGCCTGCACTCATGTGCCTAGGACCAGTGACGAAAAATGTGGCAGTGACGCAGTGATTGTCACCGCCTGGTTTTGCGATGTCACCGTCACAAAACGACATGTCATCGCGGTGACAATCACTGCCAGATTCATTCATTGACAGTTCACTAAGCGATTTATTTAGAAACAGGTTCCATAGTGAATCGTTGTGTTAAACCAACGTTAATTAGCATTTGGCCCACAAATAAAAAAAGTTCACACGGTCATCCACGCACAGAGCGCCCACCTAATTTCAAATTTTTTCGAGACCTACCTGTATTAATGTTTGAGTACATATTTACATAACGTACATGTTGAGGGAGTGTGAAATCATTCGGTCTCTTTATGCCTTTGGGATATCGCTTTATACTTAGCTTGGATGTGCATTTCTGAGTAGTAAACTACCGACGTTTTCTTAAATAACTTCAAATTTTCATTTTTTCAAATATGATTTCCAAATTATTGCATTTAGTTTTTTATTCTGAATTTTTGGAATACTGTAGTTCCTCGAAATAGCTTCAGTTTCCAATAATCTTTGTGCTGTAACTCCCATTTAATGCATTAGATACAGTAATATATTGTCCACAAACACGTATATTTCACTGTCATTGGTGCATTTTACTATGTGTTGGTGCATTTTACTTCAATAAAATTTCATAAAATTTCGGGTGAAATGAAATAACCCTTTGATATAACCCCCCTAAAAATTTCCTGAGGTCATAAAAAACACCCATGGGGGTATTTCGAGGTATATGGTAGGTCAAAACTATATATAGTGGTGTCACCGCCTCTAAAATGCCTGTCACTCACTGTCACCACCAGAAATATGGGACATTTTTCATCTAGGCTTAAGACTAAATGTAACATTTAGAGACATTTGCATTTGCGGTACAGCCATTTCCATTTGTATTCAGTGCCTGTCCCTGTGAAATTAGAAGTCTGAAAGGGACCGCCCGACATTTTACAAAGTAAATAGTGTAGCCAGGTACACGGTGACTAGCATTGAAAAAATCTCTGGGAGATTTATATTTAAAAAATCTCAGAAAATCTCAGAAAATATAAGATTTTCTGAGATTTATATTTATTCCATGATTTTCCAGAGAGATTTAATTATATTTTCTTGTGTTTGAAAAAATCTCTCGAGAAAATCTCTCTAGATTTGCCCATTTTCAGCTTCAAATTCACTAGTTCATGTGCTTTTTGACCAATTTTCATATATTTTTCACTATGTATTTTCTTATATACCCATTTTTGGCTATTTTGCCCCTACTTGTGGTTTTTCCTCCCTATTTTCTGTTCTATGGCATGAAAGAGCCGACAAAAAAATTATCTGAAATACATTTTCCGTACTCAAGTACTTTCAAGAAGTATACATAAAAGAGAGTACTGGTACGTTTTCAGAGGGAATTTAGATGTATTTACTTAGTATACTTGTGTATGTATTTTTGAGTAAATGTAAATATGTTTTAACCCCTGAACCACACCGAACCCCTGTAGTCCCATGAAGACCCAGTGCTATAGTACGGGGCTGTACCTAAGCCCCGGGTCTACATTGGCACTGGATGTTGCTACTTGTGCAATGGGAAAACTTGTGCACTGGGTTCTAGCCATTTAAACAACTAAAGAGTTGACAGCATGCTTTGGAAATATAGTTACCAAATTTTTGTGAGAAAATTTACTGATAAATTCTGTGGGAATCATCACACGTGAAAGTAGTGTATTCTACTATGAGTAAAAATGTGCCTAAACAAAATTT
>CAXIWS010000460.1:0-46484 GCA_964036195.1 Sphaerolaimus hirsutus
CCATTTCACTTCTCACTCCTCATTTTGCGGAACTGGAACCTGGGTTTTAACTGATTTTTACTTGTGATTTTGAAATCAGGGTCAACTCAGATCAAATATTTGTAGGTGGAAATATGGCTAGCCAATCATGCGTAAAAACGTAACAACAGTTTTGTGCAGACACTCCGACGACTCGAGTACGACCATATGTGACTGAATGACGGCCCGCGGTGCACAGGGAAGTCACAGTGAACGTGCGGTTCGCTGTGCACTGCAAATCCGCCAACGAAGCCGCAGCCCCAGGACGGTACGCCCGAATGGACACTACTGCTGCCATGATTTTATTAAATATTTTCCCTTCCGTTAATTACGTAATTACTTCCCGTGTGATGTTAATTTTTCATTTTATGTTTTATTAATTAAGCTAATTAGGTTACCCGCATTTTAAGTTAATTAAGTGATTATTTTCGTTTTTTTAAATGCATTCCAATATGTACTTTCGAATGTTATAATTTTTTAGGTTTTTATCATTTTTACATTTTTGTCAAAAGGGTGCAGTGTCTGGGAATGGGTTAGAAAAGCTTTAATGTTTCTTGTTAAGCTAAAAGGTGTTGACTCTGTTAAACGCCTAGACGTCCCAATAGATAACATTCAGAAAATTCCCCGACCAAGTGCATTTTTATTTAGGACTAGGTAATGGGTGGAAAAGTGGCAAACGGCAATTATTGTCGGCATGCGACTGCAAGACACATGCAGAGCACAGTTTACAGTGAAGAGCACAGCTGTGCCAACTAATTATTCCCATCACCCAGGGTGACTGGTGAACTCGCAAGTGCTAATGTCTTGTGGCGTGTGTTCAGGCCCGAAGTTCCAACCCTTACCCGGCAATGCAATAACCTTGAACAACCCCCGCAAATGAGCGTTCTTTCTGCGGCCTTGGTCGGGCGCGCTATAAAATATTTTCACCTAAAGGGGCGCAGGTTGATAACACGTGTCACACCACCTGCTCTAGACTGTACCGTAACCTCTGAATAGAAACCCAGTTCCTGACACTCACCTACGAGATAATTTGTATGTTAATTACGTCATTGATAAGCATAGTTACTTCACGCTTGGTTTAATTCACGGTTGCACCTGTTTATTTAATTAGTTATTTTTCCCGCATTTAATTAAATTACTTGTGCCTTGTACGCTATGTTAACAGTTTTCCAGTGATCATTGATTTCGCCTTATAATTCGGTCATTATGGTTAATTGTTGTGTCTCAGATTTAGTATTCATTCCTCTTATGGTAGATTTTTGGTGATTATAAAACGCGCTGATTTTACATTTTTTCACCCACTAGAGGCTATACGACTCACTTGAGCTATTGTGAAATTGACTCTGATTATATTGCTAAATAAAGTTCCCGTGAATCCAACTTGGTCCCCCTGAAGCATACTAATTGCTTGAATTTTAATTTGAATTTTATTAATTACGGCTTATTTTATTTACGGCTTATTAACAAGTAATCGAAGTAATCCGCTGGCTGCAATTACGAAAGGGAATTGGTAAGTTGCCGTGTCCGTCCTCAGGAACTGTCAGGACCCCAAGGGGTACTGGCACCGTTCCTGATTTGCGTGTAAAATCCCCGTACCATAAAAACAACCATTTATTTAATTACGCACACAATTAAAAGCGCAAAGGGACCGGAATTTACCATTCTCCGCCGCGGCAAATTCGACGAGTGGTGTATTTTTGTGGTAAAAACGGAAACTAGTAAAATTAGTAAAAACGTAAAATATCTGACATATTTATAAACATTAAAAGTTTCAGCGATTTGCTACGTGGTTTGTATTTTTCACACATTTCACAGATTTCATTAAGAGATTTCACACATCACGCTGCATTGGGAATGTTTTAATTGATTTTAATTTGATAGCCTCCGTGAATCTGCCATGATGTGTTCAAGAAACATCCTTTTCACACAACTATTGTGTATTAGTGCATGCACGCACAACGAGCTGCGTCAATCACCGCGGCGCAATGATCACTCTCTGGCGCTTTTTTGACGCTTTAAAAAATGGTAGCGCCAAGCGCCAATGGCGCCACTGGAAAGTAGCGCCAAGCGCCAAAAGCGCCATGGCGCTTTTTTGAAACACGGCGCCAAGCGCCAATGGCGCCACAGCATTTTAGCGCCAAGCTCATGAACATCAGTGCTCATGAACATCAGTCTTGACCCGTTTTTGTACGCCACGCCGGCCGCTCTGCCGCCGCGTACTGGATCCAGCAACCAGATAGACAGGTATATGGGCTTTCTGTCTACTGAGGAAGGGGTGCGCCCCGCGCCGCGCGCGTACTCAGAACCCCCCTACATGCCCCAGGTCGCACAGTCGCTATTTTTTGTATTGGCAGTTGGGTTAATTATAATGGGATTAGCTTTATTACCGGGTGCGGGTGCGACTACCATGCCCTCGTTTCCATTGCTATGCAGTGACTTGACGGATCACTACGATTTATACACGTACCCCCCTCTACCAAATTGCACGGCTATTGTAGACACTACGGCGTCATTAGAACGGCCACGAAAATTGACACTGACAATCTACAAACGAAATATGGTAGAATATCGTGCGGCAGCGCACAGGTGTGTGGCCTCTACCAGAACGGCAAGGACGTATCAGAACTTCTGGGGCGACGTCACGCTGGAAAAGTTTGATTCTAACCCCCGATCTGTGGGCGCCGCCGAGTGCGAAGGCATGATTAAATATCACAAATGCAATAATGGGCCTATGACCCAGGCTGGCCGCGACGGAACCGCTTTAAGGCATAAACGCGTTACGCGTGGCCTTAAAGAGTTTCCCAATGCACAAGCGCGCTGGGCTCATGCATGCGCACAAAGGCAAGCGCGCATAAACACGTCGCTTAAAGCGACTCCCAAATTATCGACGCGCAGGCGCACGCGCGCTAAAGTGTTTGCACTCTGGAAACCCTCTGTTAAAGGGTTTCCATGAGTGCAAGCACTTTAAGGAAAATATAAACGCGCTGGAAGCGCGTTGTTTGAATGGGGGTTTGAATTTGGGGGTGCCGTTAACCATGACGCCAAACACATGCAATTACCTGCGATTCTATTGGAGGTGTTCCAATAGAACGTGAGAAGTATGTACAGTATAAAATAAAATCCTGAGCAGACCTGTTTTGTCATTGCATTTACCGTATTTCCTCGAAATACCCCCAGGTTTTTTTTTCAGAGTGGAAATTTTGCGGGGGGGTATTTTGAGGGGGGGGGGGGGGGCGGTATTTTTTCGTCAGAAATTTTCGCGAAAGTCATGGTAAGGAACACACTTTTACATACCTAAAACCAGTAATAAACGTGACTAAAAAGGATTCTTTGGACATTCAACGTACATCCCTATTTTGGACATTCAACGTAAATACATCCCTATATCAATCCCATCCCATTTTATCAATCCTTCATAACTATTTTATCATTTGAAATGTTGTCTTTAATGTATGCGCAAGCCTATTGTTTCTATGTATTTTTGGTAACATTCCAGCCCCTATTCAACTGTAAATAAACACAGTGCGTGGTGCCACCCAAATCGATAAGTTAGTTGTTCCGCGTTTTATGCAGGGTGGCCCAAAACACAGTTTCAAATATAAATATGGTAACTTTTAATTTTTAATGACCATTTTGTTGTGTTCATATCATTATCGTTGTGATGTGTGATGAGTGCCAAAAATAGGTGTTTTTCAAACAGTATTTTTCAATGTAATCTCAGAAAATCTCTCATCAAATATATACCAAAATCTCTCAAAAAAAATGCAGAGAAAATAACAATTGGACATTTTAATATATTTTATTCTCATAAAATAAATGTAATAAATCCATCTGGTAAAACCAGAGAATTTTTTTTGTTTTTCTTTTTTTATCAAACACTATGTTGATGGGCCACACTGGAAAAATTGCAGTTTTGACAATGCCTGTCACACTATCTTCACACATCTCAGAATACCAAACCAATGCATACAGGGTGGTTCAATTGTGCATTCCAGAAAACATTTTTCACATTTTTTAGGCTTTTCCAGATTAGATGAAAAATTATTTGATTTCTGGGAAGTATTTAAAAAATTCTCCTCTTAATTTTCATTTTTATGAAAGTGCATTGTGATTGCATGCTATGTTTTAAAAAGCTATGTAATTAAGTAAATAGTTCTGCTTTTTATAAAACAGGGTGACATTTATTCATCAAATTATCATATTATCTGTTTCTGTGCAAAGTATGACAAATGTATAATGTAGGTTTTTAGAAAGGTCAAGTAATGTTTATTTATGAAATTACAACATAAAGCAACGCTTTCTGAAATGTATTTGTTCTGTGAGCCACCTTGTATGCCCACTATATGGTTCACTCTGGTCACATAATCCATACCTCAACTGCATGCAAAGAAAATCAGTTCACATACCAATTATTCCCTAGCAGAGGCGGGGAAAAAATTAAAAATAATGTCACATAAATAAATATGCCTATTTCTGTCAATGTATGAAAATTTACTTATATTTTCTGATACAATTGGATATTGTAAATTCAAATGTGATGTATAATAGGTAAAAATCGGTCAAGGCTTATAGAAAAATTATCTACCACATCTCCCAAATTTCCCACCGATGATATAAATGTCACAAGGTACAACAAACATATTTTTTACAAGACTGAAAGCCTACCGAAATGCATGCTTTGATGCACCGCACCTGTATTGTTCTGGAGGCATCGTTTTCAGTATATGCATTTTGAAAATAACTAATGAGTTGCAAATTTCGATTTGCATAGGTATCATATTTCCTCGAAATACCCCCCCCCCCCCAAAAAAAAAGGTGTGTAAAGAGAACATAAATGACAAAAGCTACGGATTGTGATCGCATAATGCTGAAGACACGTTAAAAACAATGTCTGTGATAAATACGTTGGAAGAGGGTATTATGTTATATCTAAATACATAAATACTTTATAAGTCTTATAGACTCTCATACATTGTGCTTTTTGTTGCATTTTTAGGCTGCAATAATAGACTAAATAATAATAATGATCGGCACACACAAAAAATATAGGAATGGATTAGAATCCTAATTTGCACTGAGGTATCATATCGAAGTGTTTCTAGTAATTATTACCAATTATCACACTCAATTTGTACATGTAAAGTAAAATAAGTGATTACTGATTACTGTAATTATCCTAACCCATTTGTGCAAAGTGATAATTGCTCCATACAAAAAAACTGCAAAATTCATGTGCATGTTAAAATTGTAATAAAATTAAGTACAGCTAAAATCGAGTTGACAGCGAAACCAGTTGACATGCAGTGTGTGTGGCACGAGAAAAATTTGAAAGTGCGAAAATTATGGTAGGATTCTGCACATACTTTGCGGTTGGCTGAGTGTACCTAAACATTATTTTTTGACACTGCTGAATGTGCATGGGGCAAGGAAATAGGTAATCAAAAGGAATACAGGGTGGCTAAAATCAATTCGACAATTTTCTGTCAAATGAAAACAAATACAA
Organism: Sphaerolaimus hirsutus; assembly: GCA_964036195.1. NCBI lineage: Eukaryota > Metazoa > Nematoda > Chromadorea > Monhysterida > Sphaerolaimidae > Sphaerolaimus > Sphaerolaimus hirsutus. The sequence goes on from CAXIWS010000460.1 coordinate 5,522, forward strand.
ATAACTGAGATTGTCATGATATTGTAGATGTTTTATAATACTTCACATTTTGGTTGTACTGTAAAACACAATTTATTCAGTTACAAGCGCTCAATAATCATTCAGTGCTAGATCAATTTTTGGAAAAACTTCTCATTTTTTTTACATAAATAACACAAACATTATGAACCAATCGCTGAGCCACCCTGTACTTTTGACTGAACCCTTGTGCAGTCATCACTTTTGTGAATTTGCTCCTTAGCCGCAGCTAACGATGGCAAAAAAAAAATTCGAAAATTCAAACTAAAACTTAACCAAAAGTATCATATTCACATTGATTTTTTGTTGGAGAGAAGCAAAATAAGTATGCAGTGACAGCGGTAAGACTTTAAGACATAAAGATGTATTCAAAAGCAGGGTTGGCAAAATCTCAGAAAAAAATAAAAATAAAATGGGAAATGTAAGAATAAAAATAAGAAAATAAGGAAAATTGCAAAATAAAAATAAAATTGTAAAAAATTTGAATTTTTGTAAAATTGTATACAACTGTATATAGAATGATTACAAATTTTACAAATATTTAGATTACAGAGTCTGTTACAGGTACACCTGTAATGTCAAATGTCATGTAAAATTTCATGCAAAGTGCAAATTGTAATGACAAATGTAAAGTTAAGTGTCAATTGCCAAGCAAATTGTAATTAAGTTTTATGTTTTGTATTTTAATCTTATGTTTTGTATCCACATCTGTGACAAAATCTCTATATCTTTATCCAAAAAGTGACAAAAAATTTGTAATTTGGAAAGTAAAAAAAAATTCAAAAATTCCAAAATTAAATCAGAAAATCCGAAAACTAATTTTGGTTAAAATTCAAATTTGAAACGTCATTTTGACAAAAAAACACTGAGAAATTCATATACTTTTTTTCCAAAGGGTTTGCCATCGTTGGCTGCAGCCCAGCTCTGTCAATTTGTTGCGGCTTTGATGCTTTGATAGCGCGCGCGCTGCGCTCACTGCTCACACTAGGGTTGGGAACCCGAACTGACCCAAACCTACCCGAATCGAAGCGAACCAATGTTGCAAGCATATTTTTTCCAAGCTTTTTTCGACCCGATACCCGATAATTATGTTACACGGAACTAAAATTTTGGAACCGAAAGAACCAAATCAGAACCAATACCACCAATACCAATACCAATACTAATCAGAACCGAACCGAAAATTTAGAAATTCCCAACCCTAGTGCACACTGCGAATTTAAAGTTTAGGACAAATCAGTCACATAGATTCTGCGTCACAAATAATCAATACACGCAATGATCAAAGTGTCAAATCTCAAGTGCAGTAATTGAAAAATCAAAGTAAAAACTTATCAAATCAAATCAACTGATCAAAGGGTTTACATGGAATGCTACTATAATTCAATGAATAAATTCATACAATTACATTTGTGTCAAATTATTTCACTGTGAAAACAGTGCCTTGCCACACGCGGGCAACGTCCAATTATTATTTTAATTATTGATATATCAATTTATCAGGTGAGACTCTAAAATATCGGCGCTGCGTACACTAGTTTACTGCCAGTAAACTCTGGTTTTGGTAAACTCATAGATCGGCTTCGAATGCATTTGAGTTCACTAGAATGAGGTGTATGTTAACTACTTTTGACGAAGATTTAGAATAACTCATTGTGGTAAACCCAAATACATTCAAAGGTGATAAAAAAGCACCCAATTTGAGTTTACTGCTGTTAGTAAACTAGTGTGTGCACCGAAATTATCACAACATCGTTAAAGGGTTTCCGGGGGTGCAAGCGCGCAGTCGTTTTTTGACAGCGCGATTCTAATGGCCGTCTACGCGTGCTCTTAAAGCGTCTCCCCCCGGCAAGCGCGCAGTGGCACATGCGCTGCGCGACCGCAGCGGCAGGAACCGCGCGTCTTAAAGTGTTTCCCCCCCCGCAAACACGTGAGTGGCACATGCTTAAAGCGATTGCAATCTGGCAGTCGCTTTAAGAATAAACGCGCTGGAAACCCTGCGCGTTTCCGGCGCGGACAGCCTGCTATGACCCCTGTGAGTGATTTGGACAACGCATGGGACACTCAATACCCCACCAATGTTAGCTACTCAGGACATGGATTGTACTGTTGCAAATGGGTGAGTGAAACGACGCCACACTGTGGGCTGTTTCGCGGGGAAGTACGAATGAGATATGGAGCCAACACCATGCAAAGCACGCTGGGTGAGGTTAGCAAGTGCAATTATGAAATGGGTGCATGCACGCTAGAAGACGGCAGCCAATTAACATGGAAACCGAACCCGAAGGCGGAATGCCCATATGAAAAATGGCGCGAAATGCATGGACGCATTAGACAGGATATCTGGCTAGCCGATGATCATACGCTATCACTGTCTTTCAGAGCACATGAAGAGGTTGAATCATGCGGCATCAAATTATGGAAATCGGATCAGGATATTGTAGTGGCGCCATTTGAAAAAGCAGTGATTCGAAGCGTCAGACAAAAACGAGCGCAAGGTCGACCCACACTGGGGATAGTGAGCGCAGGCCAATTGGCAGCCAGCATGCAGGCGGTATACGAAACAGCAGAACAAACCATGTGTGCACAGGCCGTAGCCACCTGCAAGAACGTGCAACATTTCCAAGAATTTGTGCGCCTGGCTATGAGCGAACACGCAACTACGACAGCCCGCTGGTACATGAATGATAATGAAATAATTGCTAAACCTGCGCCGGATGGATTTTTGGTTCACAAATGTTTCGCGGTAAAAACATACGAGATAATGAAAGAAGAAAAGTCTCCAGAATGTTATGAAACAGTACCTGTGCAAGTTAGTGTGCATGGGCAAAATGTGACGTTACACATGAATAGGTTGACAAACATTTTGCACTTTCGAGCGATCCCGGGATCATGCACCAATGCGCACAATCGTGTGGTAATGTTAAATGGACAGTGGTACGAATATCTACCGGAAGTAGGCGGCCTGGAACACTTACCTATGTATAACACACATAGTTTCCCGCAGAAATGGCAACAGGAAAAGGTTAAGGACGTGCATCATCAGATTTTTGCCGCCACAACCATGTACAACTTGTCAGAATTATTGCCGACGACCACCCTAAATGACGTGTGGCATGCATATTCAATCATGCGGCAAATTACGCAGGGGGCGGAGCCGAAGGTGGAATCACACATGCAAAGGCATCGAACCTTGGCAAAATCGGTATTGGCGCTGGGATGGTGGGATTTTGACACCTGGCGCACCTGGCTACAAGTATGGATTTACCTGATATGTGCACTAGTCACCATGCAATATATACTAGCCGCGCTCATGGCTGCAGCGCCGGAAATGGCCGTGACTTTGGTGAACCGGGCAAAGGAAAAAATCAAAAGGCGACCAAAGACAGAAGAAAAGTCCAATATCATTGTCGAATTAGCTGAGGACCGCCCTAGCGAACAGGTAAAGGTAAGAACGGTAATTAACCCGTGCGTGGGAATGCCAAGTGGCATGCCCGCACTCACGGGCGCGCGTCGTTTTCCCGCTATACAATACAGTATCAACAGAAAATGCGATCTGGAAGAAGAATCGGTGTGCATGATCACTTTTTCGACGGAAGAAAGAGATAACATACATCAAGTAGCCAATCGACGTGAAGAAATTGTGCATGTGTATTACAGCCCGTCCATTACCATAACCATCGATGGGAGAGAATATCGGAGATGTCTACTGGACACCGGCGCCATGCGTTCATTATGCAACAGAGACGTGCTGATGCGACACAAGGAAAAGGCTACTAAGCATGATGAAGTCTCGCCTATTGGAGCCCTCAGGTGTGCAGCAGACTCGAAACTTCTGGTATTGGGACAGATGGAAATACCGGTAACAATGGGAAACCACACTTTCGGGATTGTGTTTCAGGCGGTGAACGGATTAGCTGGTGAAATTTTAATTGGCGCAGACGTCTTGCGGCACATGGTAGTAGACCTACCTGCAAGGGAATTACAAATCCCTACGGCTAACGCGATAATTCCCTTTGATAACCCAGACCCGGAAGTGCAGCAGCGCAGAATTTACGCTATTGTGAACGAAAAAATAGAAATTCTGGCTAGACATGAAGCGCTAGTGACGGCAAAATTATCTGCCCCCATGGACGAAAAGTTATTTACGGTCATGGGATTGGATACGGTAGGCGAACGCTGTGGCGTTATGGCTGCTTCAGCGGCTTATGAAACTAGTGCCCCTGTGTTTCAGGTGAGATGTGCAAACGTACGAAATCAGCCCGTAGTGCTACAGGTAGGACAGCACATTGCGGTGGTCGAACCAGTGGATTGCGTGCTGAAAGTGAAACCTGGAGACCCCCCCGCAGAATGGGTGAAGCAGTGTTATGACAGAGATGTGTGTCGACAAGTTCAAGCGACTGAACCTCCCCCCAAAGTAGCCGAAGACAAATTAGGACCCCCACTGCAAGTTGCATGCCCAGATGGACACGTGATGGAATTCACCGTACCAGAAACTTTGACAGACGAACGCCGAGAGGAACTGAAAAAGGTGATTTTGCAGTACAAAGAAGCTTTTGCCCGACATAAGTATGACATCGGCTACAGCGAATTAGTGGACTACCGGCTGCAATTAGTGGACAAAAAACCAATTGCATGCAGAATGTACCGGTTGAGTCTGGATGATCAGCAATACTTAGAAAATCATTTGAGATGCCTCATTGAGCACGACATCATGGAACCCAGTACGAGCCCGTATTGTGCCCCCACGCTGGTGGTATCCAAACCGGATGGAGCAAAGCGGATGGTAATTGATTACAGACGCCTGAACGCTGTTTTGCACGCTCCCCAATTCCCATTACCCCGCTTAGATGAAACAGTTGAATCTTTATGTAGCTGCAAGTATTTTTAGCAGTGCCGACATAAATCAAGCTTTCTATAACATTGCTTTGCATCCAGATGATTGACACATTACGTCATTTAGAAATATTTTTGGACAATTTCAACTGAAACGTTTACCAATGGGATTAAAATGCTCACCTAGTTTAGCGCAGCGCTGTTTTGAATTAGCTATGGCCGGCTTAATACATCAAAATGTGTTATTATACATCGACGATTTGCTGATTTATAGTGCAACCTGGGAAACACATTTATACGACATAGGGCAGGTGTTGGAAAGATTAATTAGAAATAATTTCAAAATTAGTCCAAAAAAGTTTTTTTTCGCACGCGTCACAGCTGTACGTTTTCTAGGATTTATGATTGGCCGTGACGGCGTGTGCGTACCGGATGACAAACGCCACATAATTCAGGACTGGCCGGTACCCACTACCGTAAAAGAGGTTAAGGGTTTTCTGGGAGCTATAGGGTTTTTTAGACACATGATTCACAGATGCGCAGAGTTAGCCGTACCTTTGTCAAATCTCACGCGTACGGGACCAAGAGAAAATTACAATAGCGACACCCCGGTGGATTTGACAGCAAAACCCAAAGCACTGGAAGCTTTTCATAAGCTCAAGGAAGCATTGTTAGGAAGCCCATGTTTGCAATTTCCCGATCCTAAACGTATGTTTATAATTATCACGGACGCCTCTAAAATTGCTGTTGCAGGAGTGCTAGCACAACGAGCAGAGGACAAAAAAATACTACATGCATGTGCCTTTTACAGCCGGAAGCTAGGTGCAACCCAAAGCAAATGGCCAGCGATTTCACTGGAAGCATGTGCAATCTACGAAAGTATACGTAATTGGCATTGTTATCTGGCGGGACGGCCCTTTGAAGTCTGGACTGACGCCAAGAGTATTTCGTGGGTAAAGAATCCTAATTTAGAGACTACCCCGCACGCCATGCTACACAAGTTCGCTTTAGCAATTACACCGTACCAAATCACTTTCAAGCACTTGAGGGGAAAAAGCAACAAATTAGCAGATGCATTATCTAGAAGACAAGACGCGCCAGCGGTATTCGACGAGAAAAAGGACCTGGATGAGGCTTTTGAGCAGTTTGCACAAGTTACGTGCCGTGAAATCGCTATCCCGCATGATAAGCAGGTTACGGTAGCTGCGGCGAGCAGGGCAGCGTATCAGCCAATCAGCGAACGAAGCGGCGTAAACGAGGAGGCGGAGTTACTGCGACCAATCAGCGACCGGACGCGCGGGCGAAAAGAGGCGGAGTCACCCAGGCTGCGAGAGCGGCAGCGGAATGCGGAAGCGCCTGGAACTGGAACAATGGCTGGTGGTTCAGGAGCCGGAAATGAAGTTGTTCCGGGTTTAACGAGTGTAACCAAGCGCAGTACAATCATGGCGCTACCCCCCATGACTTCGGTTGATAAGTTGAAGCGACTACAAGCAGAAGAACCGTACATAGCCACAACTATAGAAGTGTGTCGTGCAGATAATTTTTACAGCGCCGCGCCGTATTTTATTGATCAATACAGTTTATTACGTCGCCAAGCGGGAACGTCCCAGATACCAGGTATACAGCTATACGACCCAGTGTGTATCCCGTCGGAATTAGTTCCATTCGTGTTAGAATTAGCTCACAATCACCCCACGGCAGGCCATTTAGGAATAATAAAAACATTTGAAAGATTACAGGAATTCGCGTGGTTTCCAGGAATGCGGCCAGAAAGTGCGCGCTGGGTAGCTACTTGCCCTTCGTGCAACGCCAAGAAAGGTCTCAGAGCGGCAATGCGAACTCAAATGGTGTGCCGCCAGGTAGCCAAAAGGCCAGGTGATGTGATAGCAGTAGACGCAATAGGACCTTTACTAACCACGAAACGCAGAAACCGACATGTGTTAGTATTTGTTGATCAGTGCACACGTTTTGGAATTGCTGTGCCCGTTCCCGACATAAAACAAGACACAGTATCATTTGCATTTTTGTTGCACATTTTGCCTATATTTAGTGTGCCGGCCATTATACTCAGTGATAACGCGCCTAGCTTTACTGAGGGCACTTTTGCCAAGCTTTTACAATATTTGAACGCGACTCAACACACGTCTTTTGCGTACACCCCCAAGAGTAATGGAATGGTGGAACGTAGGAATGGTGTTCTGATGGAAATAGTATCCCACTATGTAAATCGTACACATGACGATTGGGACATACATTTAGGCGCCGCTGTACATGCGTACAATACGTTGAAACACCCTTCTTTGCAAACCACCCCCTATGCGTTGCTATTTGGCAAACCTGCTGCGTCCATGTGGGAGCGTATGATCGAGCCTCCCCCTGACACCGAGGCATTGCCCCCATTGCCGCATAAGCGCGCTCTTATAAATGAATTAGGCGCGCGTCTGACCACAGCACGCGAAGCAGCGCACACCGCTTTAGCAAAGGCGCAGCAAAAGGAGCAATTTTACGCCAATCGCCGTGCGCGTCGATTGAATTTGCATCGCAGGCAAGCGGTACGCGTGTACACGCCGCGTATTACTCAGTTGACGGGCCCTAGTAAGAAATTTGCGCCTCGCTTTATCGGCCCGTATGAGTGCATTGATTATGCCCACCCATTAGTGACGTTGTTCAACAATATTAATAAGAAAATATATGTAGTTCATGCAGATCGTTGCAAGGCAACCAGTGAATATTTAATTCCCCCTTCTTACAGTGAATTATACGGCGACGACTAAAATTGATTAATTAGCTGATTAATTAGCCGTTACGACCATCGCCGTCGCATCGAGCAACACGGAACCAGGTATAACAGGTATGATGTGTGTGTGAAAGTGTGCGTGTGTTTTTAGGAAGCTCGTGCACCCCTTTTGCCCACGGGCAACTGGACCACACGAGTTTTTATTGCTTTCCCTGTTCATAAAAACCTTTGCAATTAATTCTTTTATCACATTGTTAAAATTATAATGGCTTCGGCTTCTCGCAAACGCCCATTTGAAGGTGCAGACGCCCCGCCCATAAAGTCCAAGGAGACAAATACGCATGGTGCCTGTGGCGGTGGAACCATTCCCCCGCGACAACTTTACCGCGCGCAGCAGATGCAAAATGGACCGGAAATCTACCCCAGCAGAGGGAAATTCGAAGGTTGGGTAGATAGAGTGTATATTGACACGGGCGCCGACGGGCATGTTGAGTATCAGTGCCATGTGAGAATTTCTGAGCAAACGATGGCGATACTCAGCGAAAATGAGCAGTGGGTGAATGCGGATGAGGCCTATCCATATTTGTATTATTCAAATAAGCGGGCCAAAGCGGCCAGGGACAAACGGACCACCCAGCTGGTGGATTTGTGCGCGAGAATTCAGAAACAACACCCCTCGATGTTTCTGCCCCTGGTGCGCCACGGAATGCGTTTCTCGGCGGCCGCGATCGCACAGAAAATAGAAAATCCAAGGTACTGGGAGTTCACCGGCGTCGCGATATGGGGTAATCAGACAAAGTGCCCCTTAAACGTTGCCGCCCCAGTGGTAGTGAGTACGCAGGGCACGCGGCGCGTCACTCAAGCGGCACGTACATTGACGCGCGGCGACACTTCCGGCTACCAGCCCTATACGAGCGACTGGAAAACGGCGCGGCTGCGGGCGGCCTTCACGCCGTCGAGTTACAAGAATTTGGAACCGCTGGGCGCGGCGGAGTGGGGCGATGCCGGGCCGGAAAAGTTGGTCATTTTGCACAGAGAGTATGTGAGTGACAGCAGAGTGGAAAATTTGAGTGCTGGACAGTTGGGGCTGGCCCACGTCGAATATCACGACCTGAATGATTTGGACGTGTTCGGCGACAAATTTTACGGCCATGCGTACGGGCTGCAGGTCGCCACGGCCGAGGACATCAGTAATTCGGGCATCCAGCCGGATACAGAGAACCGAGACAGCATGGACATATTTCTCAGGTACAAATTGAGCATTTTAGCAGCGGCCCACTGCTATAACGAGTCGGTTTTGCGGTTTCGGGCGAAACGCGCAACGGATGTGTGCGCACATGTGTTCTGGGAACACACGCCGCAGGGCACTGCATGCGACATTATGGTGCGCCGCCCCGACCCAGAGGAATTACAAGCTGACACTTTTGAGGGACCAGAAGAGCAGCGCGTTCGTTTGCTGGAGCAGGTAAATACGCAGACACAACTGCTGAACCAGGCGACGCCCATGTCCGTGTTGAGTCTGGTGCAGGCCCGACAAGACGAAGACAAACCAGCGGCGGGCAGCCCCAATTTGTCAGTGAGAATTACCAGTGTGGAATCAGAACCAACAACTACAATGCTGCGTGCAAAATTGGACATGGCGGCGTCGCAGTCAGCACTGCCCCGTACCCTGGAGAGTGGAAGGTACATGGTGCGCGGCTCAAACGACTCGCCCAATTATGACCGAACCATGCGGTCACTGCAAGCCGCCCTGAACAAAGCGCCAGTCGGCTGGGTGCCAAAAGTGGTTCAGGGGTCAAAAGTACTCACCCTGGAGGCGCAAATTCAATTAGCTGTGATATTGAATTTGCGTTTGCTGGATGACGAAACTGACTGGGCGCTAATTAGCCGCGAGGCTAATGAGTTGTACGAATCATTGTTCAGGGGAAAAAACGAACAAATGATTCAGGCCAAATTAGGTGAGTTTCTGCCGCAGCAAGGACAGGTAGAAGTTTTAGGAGCTGTGATCACAGCCGTGCGAATGCGCAAACCCCTTTTGATTATGTGTGACTCGCCTTTCGGGTCCGGGAAGACGACCACACAAAATCAACTGGCGTATGTGTGTTCACGCGGCTATAATTACTATAACTCGAGACCCAGGGTGCGCGCGGGCTCCGACTTGCCATCAGACAAGCAGCCGAACGCTAAATACCATTCGACGCTCATCACGTGCACGGTCAACTCGGCGGCCGACAAAGGAGCGCGCAGGGCCCTGACCAACCTGAATAAATTAGGGCAGCGGGATATTTTTGGGGCTTTGGAAGTTTTGTTGCGGGAACGTGCGAAATGGACCGCTATGGCTGATACGCCATTTTCTGAAATGCAAAAACTGGAGGGTTTTGAAGAATTTTTGAAATTAAGAGCGGCGTTTCCGGTGCGTGTTTTGAGCCCCATGTGGGAAATTGACCCCTCTTATAGCACCACCCCCGCGACCCAATTACCAACCCTGCACACCCTAGCACAGCGAACCGGCCACAACATTGTCCGCCTCAGCCCCGAATGGACGACAGCGCTGGAAAAGTACGATGGCGCCAAAAGTGGACGAAATTATCAACAATTGCACGGACAACGCCGTTATACGCGCGCAGCTGACCGAACAGGTGCCATTTCTCACCGCCGAAGATGGAGACGAACAGCCATTCGATGACTTCGAGGCAGGCGTGGCGGGCGCCTGGGCTGGAGAGGCTAGTTTAGCTGACCAGGGATTCTGGGGTAAGGTGCTGCGTAGGGCGCTGTCTAAATATGTCAGGGCTACGGTCAGGCTGCACCGGGTGTTCTTGGAGGTGGTGCAGCCCGGTCAAATCCATGTCACTTTAGACTCCGCCCACGACGCCCGTATAAAAAGTGTGACGGCGTGTGCGGTAATTGTTGACGAAGCGTCTTTGGCGTCTGACGCTGCCGTAATTAGCGTGGTTCAGGCGGCTCAGCTCCCAGTGAACGGCATGCTACTCTATTTGGAGATAGTAAACAATTGACGCGTATGATTCGCGTGCAAGACTGGGTGGAGCCCGTCCTGAAACCCGACCCCACCCTCATTGATAGGCTCACACAATATCAACTATGTCCCGTGGTTCACTTGGAAACAGTGTTCCGCGGCCATCGCCAGCTCATTCAGGCTAACTCGGTGGCGGCGTACAATGGACTGCTACGCGCCTACAACGACACAGCAGTGCACGGCGCCACCATGTTGCCCTCGCCTGGCGACTTCGAGGACGGCGTCATGCTGTCATCGACGTTGGTGCACCAGGGCTGCGAATCGAAAGAGGGCATGTCTATTATCAACAAGAAGGAACTGCGCATCATCCTGCACCTGTACGATTACCTCGTGGCCACGGTGAAGGAAGATCCCACCCTACCCTGGGCAGATCTCACAGATCCCGCTAGTTTGCTAATTGTGTGCTTTTATGCGGCGCAGGCGCGCGCCCTAATCAGTCGACTAGTAGCCCATACAGAACACGACGCAGCCTACTGGGCCACCCGCGTAATTACTGCCGACAAAGCACAGGCCCGTGAAGCAGAAGTGGTGATCATTTCCTGCGTGCGCGGCAGCCCACCTACCGACTCCGCCCAGCTGGACGCCAATCCCAAGAAGGCGTACGGTAGAGTTGGATTTGTAGCAGAGTTGCCCCGGGGAAACGTAGCCACCTCCCGCGCCAAATGTGTGCGCATCGTGGTGGCCAATGCCGAGACCATGTTGTGGTCAACCTTTTTCCACCGGTTTCTGACGGTCGAGCACAAAGCTGACCGAATTTACTCTTACGAATCGGGCCAAATCTGGGGAAACGTGCTGGGATTTTGGCCACCGGAATGGCGCCCTTGAGCTGACTTGAAAGAACTAGTCGGACCGGATAGATACCCGGCCCTTGAAGAAGAACTGCAGGCGGAAGTTTTATCCGATATTGAAACCGCCTCCTCGGGCTCTGACTCCTCTGCAGACGCGCGGGAGGAAGTTGTGCCGGTGGTGGAGGAGGTAGTGCCCGTTGTCGAGCCAGTTTACCGCCCTAATGAAGAATATTCCCCCATTAGCAACGACATGGCGGCCATGGCACTGCAGAACGTAGCCGAGCCCCCCTCGCCGCCGCCCGAGCACCACGACGTGGTCGAGGCCATCCCACTGCCACCGGAGGAGGCCCCAGCGCAACAGGTAGAACACCACATGGAAAATGGTAATTGTGAAAATTGATATGAAACAATTTTTGGTAAAAACCAGTCATAATAATTTTGAGGTATAATAATTCATGCACAACTTTTTGTCATCAGGAGAAACAGACAACTTTGTAACAAAAACCAGTAATTAGAAACATACTTGTTAGTATTCCATGAAAACAATTAGAAAATCTTGTCGGCGATCAATTTTCACACGCACGGACTGCGATATGTCGGTCGAGCAGGTAATTTGAATGTTGACCCCAAACTGCCCGTCCAGCAGCGGCACGAGGCTGTGAAGTAACACTAATTAGTAATCTACATAAACAGTTTTCAAAAAAAAATCAAAAAGAAAAACTTTTCTCACATCGAGCCCTGTGCGGGAACCAAAATTTCGAAGTTTCGGGCACAAAAAGCTGGCACGGCAGAAAGCTGATGCCATAATTCGAATGAAGACAAGCCATATTTGCACCCCCAGGGCATGTGACTGCCACGGCCGTCCACCGAAAAATGCAGAGAAGGCATGATTTTTGAATAATCAAAAAACGGTGCAAAACACTTTTTCTGAACATGTCGTTTTTAGCCCGGAGGTAAAAAATTAATGGCTGGTGGGATTGTAGGTGGAAATATGGCTAGCCAATCATGCGTAAAAACGTAACGACAGTTTTGTGCAGACACTCCGACGACTCAAGGACGACCATATGTGACTGAATGACAGCCCGCGGTGCACAGGGAAGTCACAGTGAACGTGCGGTTCGCTGTGCACTGCAAATCCGCCAACGAAGCCGCAGCCCCAGGACGGTACGCCCGAATGGACACTACTGCGGCCATGATTTTATTAAATATTTTCCCTTCCGTTAATTACGTAATTACTTCCCGTGTGATGTTAATTTTTCATTTTATGTTTTATTAATTAAACTAATTAGGTTACCCGCATTTTAAGTTAATTAAGTGATTATTTTCGTTTTTTTAAATGCATTTCCCAATATGTACTTTCGAATGTTATAATTTTTTAGGTTTTTATCATTTTTACATTTTTGTCAAAAGGGTGCAGTGTCTGGGAATGGGTTAGAAAAGCTTTAATGTTTCTTGTTAAGCTAAAAGGTGTTGACTCTGTTAAACGCCTAGACGTCCCAATAGATAACATTCAGAAAATTCATCGACCAAGTGCATTTTTATTTAGGACTAGGTAATGGGTGGAAAAGTGGCAAACGGCAATTATTGTCGGCATGCGACTGCAAGACACATGCAGAGCACAGTTTACAGTGAAGAGCACAGCTGTGCCAACTAATTATTCCCATCACCCAGGGTGACTGGTGAACTCGCAAGTGCTAATGTCTTGTGGCGTGTGTTCAGGCCCGAAGTTCCAACCCTTACCCGGCAATGCAATAACCTTGAACAACCCCCGCAAATGAGCGTTCTTTCTGCGGCCTTGGTCGGGCGCGCTATAAAATATTTTCACCTAAAGGGGCGCAGGTTGATAACACGTGTCACACCACCTGCTCTAGACTGTACCGTAACCTCTGAATAGAAACCCAGTTCCTGACACTCACCTACGAGATAATTTGTATTTTAATTACGTCATTGATAAGCATAGTTACTTCACGCTTGGTTTAATTCACGTTTGCACCCGTTTATTTAATTAGTTATTTTTCCCGCATTTAATTAAATTACTTGTGCCTTGTACGCTATGTTAACAGTTTTCCAGTAATCATTGATTTTGCCTTATAATTCGGTCATTACGGTTAATTGTTGTGTCTCAGATTTAGTATTCATTCCTCTTATGGTAGATTTTTGGTGATTATAAAACGCGCTGATTTTACATTTTTTCACCCACTAGAGGCTATACGACTCACTTGAGCTATTGTGAAATTGACTCTGATTATATTGCTAAATAAAGTTCCCGTGAATCCAACTTGGTCCCCCTGAAGCATACTAATTGCTTGAATTTTAATTTGAATTTTATTAATTACGGCTTATTTTATTTACGGCTTATTAACAAGTAAGCGAAGTAATCCGCTGGCTGCAATTACGAAAGGGAATTGGTAAGTTGCCGTGTCCGTCCTCAGGAACTGTCAGGACCCCAAGGGGTACTGGCGCCGTTCCTGATTTGCGTGTAAAATCCCCGTACCATAAAAACAACCATTTATTTAATTACGCACGCAATTAAAAGCGCAAAGGGACCGGAATTTACCATTCTCCGCCGCGGCAAATTCGACGAGTGGCGTATTTTTGTGGTAAAAACGGAAACTAGTAAAATTAGTAAAAACGTAAAATATCTGACATATTTATAAACATTAAAAGTTTCAGCGATTTGCTACGTGGTTTGTATTTTTCACACATTTCACAGATTTCATTAAGAGATTTCACACATCACGCTGCATTGGGAATGTTTTAATTGATTTTAATTTGATAGCCTCCGTGAATCTGCCATGATGTGTTCAAGAAACATCCTTTTCACACAACTATTGTGTATTAGTGCATGCACGCACAACGAGCTGCGTCAATCACCGCGGCGCAATGATCACTCTCTGGCGCTTTTTTGACGCTTTAAAAAATGGTAGCGCCAAGCGCCAATGGCGCCACTGGAAAGTAGCGCCAAGCGCCAAAAGTGCCATGGCGCTTTTTGCTTTGGCGCTAGCGCCAGGCGCCAGCGCCATGGCGCTTTCACATCACTATCCGTAACTCGATGAAAAAAACAACCAAAGTGAAAAAAATTTGAGTTAGGTGTGGATCTCATATATGCGTACATATTTGTATATGATAGAAAAAAATCAGCTCATTATAAAACACCATTCTCGATGTACAGAGACACCGATTTTTTAAAAAAATGTAAATTTTCGTCCGAAACTCGATATCTCCACCATCAAAATGGTGAATTTTCACTCGAAACTCGATATCTCCACTGGAAAAAGTAAGCATCCGAAACTCGTTATAAATTTATAAATAGGGAAATTGCTAAATCCCCATAAAAATGTGGTTTGCATCTGAAACTCGATATAAAATTTAGCTAGTAAAATTTGTTGCCACAACATCAGTAATATGGACCTAACTCTAGCCTATAACGATGGCAAAAAAAGATTCGAAAATTCGAAAACATTTTCGAATTTTCGAATTTTTTCATAATTATCGAATTTTTATTCCACCCCTGGAAAAAACACTTAAAAATCGATTTATTTTTCAAAAAATTCAAAAATTTGAAAATTCAAAATTCGAAAATAGTTTTTGAATTTTTCAGGGAATTCAAGGCGACAAAACACACTCTTAAGTTCAGCGTGCAAAATAAAGCGACAATTGATATGTGGTGGGTCAGAAAAAGACTGATGTAATAGAAAAAAACCCATAAAACATTGAAATGGGGTCCGCGGCAACAGCAGCGGACCCGACACATATATTGAGGCGCAGAAACGGGGACGCAGGTCCATCAAAAAGTCCGAGGGGCAGTTACCGTATTTCTTCGATTTTATTGACTGTCAATGTATTCTTCAGATGCCCTCCAAACCCGTTAAGGTAATCGAGCATGGCCATGTAAATGAACAGTTAATAAAATCGAAGAAATACGGTATATACACAAGTGTTTTTTTTGGAAGGCGTTCAGAAATGGTGCAAAATCACAGTGAAATTAAGGTTAAAAGGGGTTCCAAACATGAAAACGTGTTTTAAGCTCAAAATTCAACATTTTGTGAAAAAGATTCGAAAATTGACAAAAAAGATTCGAAAATTCAAAAATTAAATTTGAAATTCAAAAATTCATTTGGGAAAAAATTCGAAAATTCAAAAATTCATTTAGGAAAAAACACTTAAAAATTTAAATACTTTTTTTCGGGGGGTTTGCCATCGTTACTAGCCTAGTGATGCAAAGTGATGCCTAGGCATGCGAGCGCCAAGCGCCAATGGCGCCACAGCAAAATAGCGCCAAGCGCCAAAAGCGCCATGGCGCTTTTCTAGAACACAGCGCCAAGCGCCAATGGCGCCAGAGAATGTTAGCGCCAAGCGTCAATAGCGCCAGCCCAGCGCCAGAAATTTTTGCTGCCCAAAAGGTAGCCATGCTAATGCAGGTATTGGTTAGGTCCTGTAGGTTAGGTTTTGTAGTAGGTGTAGTAGGTTATGTAGACTAAGGGTGCTGAGCACTGGTGATACCGTGGCACCCACCCCAAAATCATCCCCTGTCTGTTCGAAAGGGTTGAAACAGGCTTTTCTGTCTGGAGGTGCTTGGGAGTGCACCATGTGATTCTTCCACACAGCTTTTGGACATCTATTTACTTTGGGGCCTCTACAGTTTGAAGCATTCAGACATTTTACCATTGTATTTACTTTTTTATTCGACAACAACAAAACTTTATTTTCAACACAATGCAATATTTGAAGCAGAGTTGAATTGGGATGGGAACCATTAGGCCCATTATTTGGGGAAATTTTTAAAATATCCTTGCAAAATAAGCAAGTGGAGGGTTTGTTCTTCCTGGAATACATGTGCAGTAACACATTTACTTGTGAAAATTTTGCACACAAGGTCTTGTAACATAAAATACTGATCTATTTTTTGAACTCCTTGGCGCTTGTTTGGCGCTTTTTCAAATCCCAGCGCCAAGCGCCAATGGCGCCACGGCATCATAGCGCCAAGCGCCAAAAGCGCCATGGCGCTTTTCTGTAGCACAGCGCCAAGCACCAATGGCGCCACAGCAAAAAGGCGCCAAGCGCCAAAAGCGCCATGGCGCTTTTCTGTAGCACAGCGCCAAGCACCAATGGCGCCACAGCAAAAAGGCGCCAGGCGCCAGCACCATGGCGCTTTTACATCACTACTCTAGCCATATTTGCCGGCCAGAGCATTGTGAATATGGAAAATGTAGAGAAATTCGTTGGCTTTTCAAAAAGTGTTGGGCAAGGGTTGTCACTTAAAGCGTGCCCACTCAGGCCACTCTCAAAGTTTACAATGCAATTTTCACAAAACTGAAAAACATGGAGTATCAAGTTTCAGAAGCAAACTCCTCAATTCTGGACACTGTGGTTATAGGTATTTATCATTACAGCAACTCAATCTTTATGGAGTAAGATTGAGGCTAGCATTAGGGTACAATGGTAACCAATCATGGTATTGGCACGGAAAAATTCACAGTGACAGGGTAATTGCAGCCAACAGCAGTATACAGGTCAGTAACATCCTCCATGTGCATCATGACATCAATTCACGCAATTCATTTATTGCAGGATGACTTTGTTCTCTGGCCTGGCTTGGGCTCGACCCTATCACATGAAAACCATTCCAGTGCAGTTGTTGATCTGGACACTGGCCAACTGCACACTGCGGATGTCAGTGAGGAGCTCCCGGCACTGTGGCAGGCACCAGGCGTTGCTCCGTACCAGATGGAGGTGCACTGCACAGATGGAGTGCATGGAAGTGGGGTGCATGATGAGCATGATGTCACATGGCCAATGGACAGGCATGATTACAAGATTTGTGAGAGACACTGCTTCAAATCAAACTGCAGTTCATTCACATTCAAAGAAGTAAATGGTGGTGGGTATGAGTGCACTCTCCATGTGGGATATAGGTATTTTTATTTGGTACATGTAAACATTGTGTAAGTCAGGTCTGGCACCTACTTTTTGAATTGGTGTATCTCAAGCAGTAGTGGAGGGATTTATTAGAGATTTTCAGGGGATTCCCCACTATAGGGTGCCGGACGTGACTGGGAAGGTGTTTACAACAGCCCTTTACATTAAAAAACACTACATGCCAAACCTCTCTTGGACCTCGATTTTTGCAAAAAAATACTCATGTATATGGCAGCCCACAATAAGGCGGGGCTACCAACTTTCCCCAGCCCATGTATAGTAGAGGGGGATGTTGAGTATTAATATCCCTAAAATTTGAATAAATAATCCTACTGGAGATGTGGTTTCAGCACCAATTCAGCAAGTAGGGGCCAGATCTGCCTTGGATGGTGTTTACTTTGCTTTTATGTTTATTGCAATTTTATCAAACAAAAGCACAATCCTGCAGTTCATCACGTGTCAATCTGGAATCTATGGCTGGGGCACAGTTTTGCTCAAAGCATGATCTATCATTTGAGAAAGGTGCTGCTAGTAGATCTGAACAAATACTTTTCTGACATCCTTAAAAACTGCTTCCAATTTAAATTAAGTATTGATACTTATTTATAAGTCACATAATGTGTTTTTTTCATAGTGGTGGAATGACACTGACAACATTTGAGTAGGGGTGAAATAAGTGCTTTTTCAATGACCCTACTCTAAAAAACACTTCTTTAATGAAAAGCACATTTTCTCTTTTTTCAAAAAATGTCCAGACATTTCTAACTTTGCGCATTTCACACTGCAAAACACACTGCACTTCGCAGCAGTGCAGCCTGGTGAACATACTTTTAAGAGATATTTTTCCCATTTTTCACTGTCATACAAAAGTTTGTGCTATATATTTTACCCCATATATGCAGACATAAAATTTGACAGCTACCTATCCCACCCAGTGACGAAAATTGTGGCGGTGACGCAGTGATTGTCACCGTCTAGATTCCGGGTGTCACCGCGACCAAATGGCGTGTCATCGCGGTGACAATCACTGCCATATAAATTGATTGAAAGTAGAAGGCGGTAAAAAATTGCTAAAAAAAGTTAAAAACAGCCAGAAGTAGGTTGAAATAGGGGAAAAATAGGTACCGTATTACCTCGAAATACCCCCATGGGGGTTTATTATTTCGCCAGCAAAATTTGAGGGGGGGTTAATTCGAGGGGGGGTTATTCGAGGGGGGTTTTATTATTTCGTCAGAAATTTTTGTAAGGATCGTAGTAAATAGTAGGCATTTGCGTACCCAAAATAGGTAAAAAATGTGTCCAAACAGGATATATTTGGACATACAAATGTAGATAGCTACACAAACTACTCTTTGTGTAGCTGCAATGCAAAAACACAGTAATATACATCATGTACATTGCGTACATGACATTTTTATTATGTACATGACGTACATCATTCCGAAGAGGGGGGGGTATTTCGAGGGGGGGTTTATTATTTCCCCAGCCCATTTTGAGGGGGGGTTAATTCGAGGGGGGGGGTTAATTCAAGGGGGGGGGGGGGGGGATAATTCGTGGTTATACGGGATATAACAATGTAGCTGAAAATAGTCATTCCCAAGGTGAAAATAGACAATTTTGAGTGAAAGTTGTGGAAAAATCACTTAAAATACCTGCAGTAGTAAAAGTTATTATATACCGTATTTCCTCGAAATACCCCCCGGGGGTGATTGTTTCATAGTGGTCCCGAGAGGGGGGGGGGGGGGTTAAACGAGGGGGGGGTATTTCGAGGGGGGGGGGTTATTGTTTCACAAGAAAATTTTTGAAAACCAAGTACGAAATTGTCGTCTGAAACGTACGCAGACGTCGAAAAATGCAACAAAAACCGCCATTTATAAGGTTCTGTAGACTAATATTAGTATATAGATGGTATGTACACTGTTCTAACGTGACACCGACATTGTTTTAACGTGTGTTCTGCAGTACACTGAACACAAACTACAGTTATTGTCATGTACGTTCCCTTTACACTCAATTTGGGGGGGGGTATTTCGAGGGGAGGGGGGGTGATTGTTTCATAGTGGTCTCAAGAGGGGGGGGTCAAACGAGGGGGGGGGGTTATTTCAAGGGGGGGGGGGTATTTCGAGGAAATACGGTAAAGGTGTCACCGCCTCTGAAATAACTGTCACTCACTGTCACCGCCAGAAATTTTTACCATTTTTTGTCTATGATCCCACCAGAGGAGCGTTTTTTTTACTATATCTATTTGAGTCCCTGCAGGGTCCAAATCAGAACTCATGTGTCTCAGCATATGTAAAAAATTGTTTCAGTGCTGGGGGTAGATAAATACCTGAGATTCTAGGGTTAAGTCATGGAAAAGCGTCAGAAAAAAGGCGCAAAGAACCAAAGACACCATTCAGAATGAACGTGCCAGACAGTTTTTAGCACTGAGTTTTAACATACATTTTGTTTAAAACATACAAGCATGTAATAACTAAAAAAAATGTAACCTTTTTCCCCTGACAAGCTGTAGACTAGGGTGTAGTGACGTAAAAGCGCCATGGCGCTGGCGCTTGGCGCTAGCGCCAAAGCAAAAAGCGCCATGGCGCTTTTGGCGCTTGGCGCCATTTTGCTGTGGCGCCATTGGCGCTTGGTGCCGGACTTTCGAAAAGCGCCATTGAGCTTTATGCGCTTGGTGCTATAATGCCCTGGCCCTGGCGCCATTGGCGCTTGACGCTAGTGTTTTGAAAAGTGCTAAAAAAACACCACATAGTTGAAAATTGACGGCATTACTTGCTGCAAAAAGATGTGTGTAAAATGTAATTTTGCAGAAAATTGCACTCTAAAATCGACATTCTGCATTCTAGCTTAACACTATTTATACTGATTGAAATTTTTACTGCTTGCTTTACTGAGAATATTACAACGAGGTGATGTGATAAACTATGCATGAAATGTAAAATTTCCAGTTTGCATGAAATGTGAAAATTTGCATGAAATGTAAAATTTTGGTTTTTGATGAGACCTACATTGGATATCACAGTAAAGTGAGGAATAATCTCATAGGACTACTTAACCCAAGTGTCAAAAGTACTATATTTCTCCTTGTAAAGCACCCGGTGCTATACAAAATTAAGACCCATTCCAGGTCCAGCAACCTTTTTTAAAACTTGTATAACACCCGGGTGTTAGGTCAGGGTGCAACCCTAAGCCCTGTAAAATGTGAAATGTAAAGTCAAATGCAACGTAAAGTGTCAATCAAAACAAAAGAGAAAATATTTTATTACTGTACCTTGCATGACAATTGACACTTTACTTCGCATTTGACTTAACATTTGACACTTTACTTTACACTTTACAGGGCTTGGGACTGCCACCAAGGCAGGGGGTGTTATACACAGAAACACCTCCAAATTCAGCGGGTAGTAATTTGCTTCTTTGGTTCCCAGCGAGCAGCAATTTAAGGGAAATATGCCTGCCGCGGAATTACAATGAGTGACGCGCGCCACACACATTATTTAAGCAAATTCAAATCGGGTGAACGTTTGGACTTTGGAGCTATGCAGCTGTGTATGTGTAACACACCGGGTGTTGTGCACGGGGGTCCTTTACACGGAGAAATACAGTAATGTAATATGCCTGCAAGATGTGATATGTCATGCAGGGTGTCAAAAGTCATTTAATATGCCCTGCAAAATGTGAAATGTCATGCAGTGTTAAAACTCGTGTAAAATGCCCGTAAAATGTTAAATGTCATGCAAAGTATAAACAGTCATGAAAAATAACCTGAAAATGGCAAACGTACATTTGACATTTTAAGGGCATTTTACATGACTTTTGGTACTTTGCATGAGATTTGACATTTTACAGGGTCTGGGAATGTACCCTGAATCCCCCCCCAATTGTTTAACTATCTGATGTGATTTTATTAAACCTAAACTTTGCTCAATGCTCGAAGGAGCTTTATCTCGTTGTTAATGGAAAAAAATGGAACTGGATCCAAAGCATTTCATGTGCACTGCTGCGTGTACAAACAGAGAAGTTATTTTGGCGCTGGCGCTTTTGGTGCTTGGCGCCACTGTCCTCTGGCGCCATTGGCGCTTGGCGTTGTGGTCTGAAAAAGCGCCATGGCGCTTTTAGCGCTTGGCGCTGGACTTTGAAAAGCGCCATGGCGCTCAAGTCCTGGCGCTTTTTACATCACTACCATGGTGTCAAAAATTTTTTGTGGAAACAGAACATTTTTGCATCTGCTAGAGAATGGAAATGGAAATAGAATTTTTTTTTGGCACTTTTGGAAAATGGAAATTAAATTTTGTTGAACTTGCTGGGAAACAGAAAAATGAAAGGCCAGAAAACAGAAAAGGGAAAAACGAAATTTGCATGTAAACTGCTGAAATTTTGATGGAAAACTGAAAAGAGTGCTGAAATTTGCTGGAAACAGAAAACTTTGCTGGAATTTTTGTATGGAAAGTGGAAAAAATAGCTGAAATTTGGAAAAAAATTGTTGAAATTTTGATGGAAAATGAAAAAAATGCGCATAATTGAAAACCTGCATGCATGTTTACCAATTTGGCTGAAATCAAAAACAGAAAGTAAGCTGGAAAATGGGATAATTAGGTGGAAAAACAGAAAACTGAACCAGAAAATGGAAAGCGGTGGAGAAACGGAACGGAAACAGACAAAAAAATCCAGTGGTCGGAAAATGGAAATGAAAAGGAAGTGGCAAGGAAACAGAAACAGAAATGGAAAAATGTTGCCTGCGGAAAACAGAAACGGGTAACGGAAATTTGACACCCTACTAGTGATGGAAAAGCACCAGAAAAAAGGGCGCCAGACGCCAAGGGCGCCATGGCGTTATTCAGAAAGTGGGCGCCAAGCGCCACCGGCGCCACAGAAAAAGGGCGCCAAGCGCCAAGGGCGCCATGGCGCCATTCGGAATGTGGGCACCAGGCGCCAAGGGCGTACCGGAAAGAGGTAGCCAAGCGCCAAGGGCGCCATGGCGCCATTTGACAAATAAGGCGCCAGGCGCCAAGGGCACCAGGATAAATAACTGCAAACAACACCCTGCGTGTGCTAAAAGTGTTTCTACAGCACCATAGCACACGCATTCACTGCTTAATTCGCGTTCTCCAGGATGAAATGAACAAAAACAACACTAGCAAAAAAACTTTTTAAGTATAATCCACACGACAAATTCAAACACAATGGATATTGTCATTTGACAACAATCCATTATCTTCAAATAGACTTTTCTAATCAATGTTTTCTTGAAATAGACAAAAAAGGGATTGAAACAATTTGAGTTTGTTTATTTATGATTTTGCAAGTTCAACCGACCATCATTCTCATCTTCTGATCTGTCAGACACATCTGATTAACCGTTGCACAAAAAATTTCCACCCACTCACACCACTTATACAATTTTTCTGGCAAATTTAGATCATATGTCAGATATTTTACGTTTTTACTAATTTTACTAGTTTCCGTTTTTACCACAAAAATACGCCACTCGTCGAATTTGCCGCGGCGGAGAATTGTAAATTCCGGTCCCTTTGCGCTTTTAATTGCGTGCGTAATTAAATAAATGTTTGTTTTTATGGTACGGGGATTTTACACGCAAATCAGGAATGGCGCCAGTACCCCTTGGGGTCCTGACAGTTCCTGAGGACGGACACGGCAACTTACCAATCCCTTTTGTAACTGCAGCCGGCAGTTTACTTCGATTACTTGTTAATAAGCCATAAATAAAAATAAAGCCGTAATTAATAAAAATTCAAATTAAAATTCAAGCAGTTAGTATGCTTCAGGGGGACCAAGTTGGATTCACGGGAACTTTATTTAGCAATATAATCAGAGTCAATTTCACAATAGCTCAAGTGAGTCGTATAGCCTCTAGTGGGTGAAAAAATGTAAAATCAGCGCGTTTTATAATCACCAAAATCTACCATAATAGAAATGAATACTAAATCTGAGACACAACAATTAACCGTAATGAGCGAATTATAAGGCAAAACCAATGATCACTAGAAAACTATTAACGTAGCGTACAAGGCACAAGTAAATTAAATAAATGCGGGAAAGTAAATAATTAAATAAAAGGATGCAAACGTGAATTAAACCAAACGTGAAATAACTGTAATTAGCAATGACGTAATTAACATACAAATTATCTCATAGGTGAGTGTCATAAACTGGGTTTCTATTCAGAGGTTACGGTACATTCTAGAGCAGGTGGTGTGACACGTGTTATCAACCTGCTAGGGTTCAAACAATATATCGTATCGAATATCGAATATCGGATATCGACCATTTTTTAATATCGAATATCGAATATCGATATCGAAAATTTAGAAAAAATATTGAATATCGAATATCGATATCGAAAATTTTGAAAAAATATCGAATATCGATATCGAATATCGACCATTTTTTCGATATATCGAACCTGTATTGTGTCCCCAAATTTACTTTTCATTTTCATTTTGAGATGTTTATGGTTGATCTGATGTGCTTATAGTATTGTATTTGATGAGTAAAAGTACAGTATTTATAATGTCATTGTTGTTGGAGTGCTAAATTTGAAGCCAGAAAACGCTGATATACTTTTTTTTGCAACATGCCCTTAAGCAATTAGGTTAGGATGAACTGTAATATCTACCAATTGTTATTTGTCTGATACACTTTGATTCATCATGTTTTTCTTCTATTTTCTACCATTGAGTGATGTAAAGCTTGTTAAAATCACTTGCACCATTCAAATTTCAGTAAAGAGATGATAAAACATGTGTGCAACCACATGAAAATACAATATGCCACTTGAAATATGCCTTGCTATACCAAAAGCATATCGCAATATCGAATATCGAAATATCGAATATCGAATATCGACCATTTTTCAATATCGAATATCGAATATCGATATCGAGGTTCCATATTGTATCGATATTGAATATCGAGTTTCAGAAAAAAATATCGAATATCGAATATCGATATCAAAAATTTTGAAAAATATCAAATATCGAATATCGATATCGAAAAGTCATATCGTTTGAACCCTACAACCTGCGCCCCTTTAGGTGAAAAATATTTTATAGCGCGCCCGACCAAGGCCACAGAAAGAACGCTCATTTGCGGGGGTTGTTCAAGGTTATTGCATTGCCGGGTAAGGGTTGGAACTTCGGGCATGAACACACGCCACAAGACACTAGCACTTGCGAGTTCACCAATCACCCTGGGTGATGGGAATAATTAATTGGCACTGCTGTGCTCTTCACTGTAAACTGTGCTCTGCATGTGTCTTGTAGTCGCATGTCGACAATAATTGCCGTTTGGCACTTTTCCACCCATTACCTAGTCCTAAATAAAAATGCACTTGGTCGGGGAATTTTCTGAATGTTATCTATCGGGGTGTAAAGTTTCACACTATTTGGGGTTAATTTTCCTGCGTTCTACAGTGCGGAAACCTTAGCTTTTATTCAGATATTTATTCAAGTTGTTCTTGGTTTATATTTTATTTCTATCAAACAAAGTAATCATTTAATTCAGAAATCAGTAGTCGTAGACTGGGCCGTTCTTCAGGCAAGAACGGCCTTACATATGGGCGATTTAACCTTCAAACGCAAGCAAATTGCTTATTATGTCTACTTTAAAGCAAATATCAGGTTTTGCACCTGTCGCATGTCGTTAGAAAACGGGTTGACATAAAGAATTATAAAGATTAATAAAAACATAGATTAAATGTTATGAATGTCATTACTTTTATCACCCGTTGTTTACAGCAGGCAAGAAAAGGCAAATATTTCTAAGTGAAATAAAACTATTCAAGTGAAACAAAAATGCAGGTTACGGTAAATTAGGCGGAACCGCACACTCCCCAGAAATTAAAGAAAAATTTTAAAATCACAAATTTAAAATTTTACGTTTAATTAAAAAGAGGCTTTACGAATAAAAAAGAGGTATCATTCGGGGGGCAGCAAATCATCGGTGACAGCTCCATTGGTCCCATCCGTCTCCATAGGCTCTGTGTTGTTATTGTTGTTATCGGAAAAGCCTGTTGTAGAGCTCGTGCTCGAGCTACACTCACCGTCAGACGATGGGGTCGGGGTTCTTTTCTTCGACTTTTCACGGCTCTTCTTTGCAGGAAGATTTGGAGCTTTCCCACCGACGCATGTTGTCCCCAGTGTTGTTGTTGTTTTCTGGAAGTGAAAATCATTTATGCTCAAGGGCTTGTTATTTGTCGTAGCCTTGGCCTCAATATTGTCAATGATATCATTGATTCGGTGCTGTCGGCCAACCTTCGGCTGTTTGTTGTCAGCCTGGCCGTCTGTGTCGTTGGTGTCGTCATTGTCATGGCTCCGAGATGTTGTAGACCTTCTATCCCTTCGGCGTCGGGAGGAGGGGGACCTCCTTGACCGAGACCGGTGATGTCTTGGCGGAGTCCTGGGCTCTGGAGGAGGTGGTGTGCGTGGCCCTCGTCGTGTTGGTTCGCACACTTCTCGGTGGTGGCTGCGGCTGCGCTTTCTGAGGTCCTCTGGTGCGCTCGCCAAGCGTTTAACCGGGCGCGAAGTCGTGTTGTAGAACACGCGAGCTTCGGCATGACGGCGTGGCCTGTAACTGCTCGCCACTGCAAATATAAATAGATACAGTAGCCTATCACCACAATTATTAATATTATTATTACGACATTCACTGTTGTTTGTAATGGCCCAGTCAGCAAGATGTCTAGCGCCGAAGCACTTCCTTCTGCTGTTCCGCTTACTATGTGTCCTAATTCTTTACCTACACCCTCAAAGTAGGCTCCAACCCCTTGCCCTATTCCAGCCACAAAGGCCTGGATAGCCTTGGGGTCGTTTGACATGGTTGAGAAATATTGTACAGTTTTGTCTAATTTTTTCTCAATGTTGTGTAGTTTGTTGAACTGATGTCGTGCGGCTGTTATGCTGAACGCTACGTCTGTCATAGTATGACTTGGCATTCCAGTGACGTTCAAATGGAAGGGGCTCCAAGTCCCGTTCCAGATGAGTTCCAAAGGGAGTTTTGTCACATGCAAATTTGTTGGTCCATTTTCGTTTGCCCATTTGTCGTTTCTCAGCATGTAATATTTATGATCTTTATAATGACAATTTTCCTCAGGTGATTGTGTAATAAGGTCGCTTCCTCCTGGGGACACGAACATGATGTGCCTGTGTCCCGGAAGTCTCACTGGCAAGAATCTATAGCATGTGTCGTTTATTTTGTGGTTGAAGTAAATATGTTCTGGTGTCACTGTTTGGCATTCCCAGAACATTAGTACGTCTCCATGCCATTCGGCGTAGATGTTGTTGCGGCCCAATAGGGCTCTCAATCCCAAAGTGGGGTTCAGTGTTATAAATTGATTGATTATGTTAATTTGGTTTTGTCTCAAATAACATAATTGTTGCCATATCATAGAGAATTGTTGTTTTTCCAAACTTGCAATTTTGTATATAACATATTGTCTTTGTTCCGTTCTGAAATATTTCAGATTTACGGAATTGATCTGTTGTGCGGTCATGCTGTCTTCTTTTGATTTTGCAAATTCGATGAACGTCGATCCCTGCTCTGTATATTTTGCATGTTCGGGGACGCATTCCGAATTCTCTGGTCTCTCCTTTTGTATCGTTATTGTGAAGGCTGCTTGTAATTGTTGTATGACAATGTGTCGTTCGGATATCTGAGCTTCAAAATTTCCGAAATTTTCATATGCGCATTGTCCTTCAAATTTTGTAGCGTCCCACACCGACACTGCATTATCACTGTCAAAGCAGTAACCCGCGGCTGGTGCGCAGTGCGACAGATCTTGAATTTCCGAGACAATGCGTTTGCCGTCTAAACTTGCTACTGTGCCGATTTCTATATGAAAATTTATCACTTCATTTGTGAAATTTCGACAAAAGTAGCAATATTGTATTGTTAAGGTGTTGTTTGTGCTCCATAAAGCTTTATTGACTTGTGTCAAATTTTGTTCTTTCCACCTTTTTGTTTCCATCGCTTTCATGCATTCAGACAAGGTCACGACTCTGTTGTTTAGAATTTCCGGCGGCAGCATTGCTTTGCCTCCCACCAGGCTCATGTATGTGATTATTGCGTGTTGTTGTTCATAACACCGGTATACTTGTGTTTGTTGTGGTTCCGTCTTCAGCGCCCACACTCTCACTCCTTGTTTGGTTATCTTTTGTGGTTCAGGGAAGTGACAGTTGACTGTTTTCGGGATTTGTACCGGGTGTCCTGTCCTTGTTTTATGGCACACATTGTAATTTCTGTTGTATTTATTTATCCATGTTTGTTGTTCTGCATTGGCTGCCATGACGTTTGCCGCCGTGACTATTGCCATTGTCGCCCAGAACGCATATGAGCCTGCGTATCTGCACCCTCGTTTCGGTCTTTCTTTGATGGGTGATGTTTCATTCTTTTGTTTAGAACTTTGTTGTGTATTTTCATTTTCATCTTTTTTCATGTTTTCTCGTTCTTGATATTTTCCACTAATTTCAAGTGGGCACAGCTGTGTTGGTGACCTTTCTATTTCTCTTTGAGTGTTTGTTTTCAAGGTCACGCTTCTAATTTTGTTGTCGGTCGATCTGTTCACTTTTGTTATCTTTCCCATTTGCCATGCTCCTCTCGGCATCTTGTCATGTTGTACGAGCACAACCTGTCCCACTATTGGTTCTTCTTTCACTTTTCCTCTGTTGTTTATTTTCCTTGTTGTCCCTCTTAGCATATCCACATATCCTTTGGACCATGCATTCCATAATTTTTCTCTGTTGTCACTTATTGTTTGCCATAACTGCATCATGTCGTCTCTTTCTTTTTCATTGATTGTTGTAAGTTCAATTTTATCCATGCATGTTATTTTTTCATTTTTATCCAAATTTTCTTCCACTCCGTCAGGGGGGGTTCCCCACAGAAAATGGACGGGGCGGAGAATTTTTGCTGAAATGTCGTCATTCGATACGTAGGTAATTGGCCTGGTGTTGACAGCGAATTCTATGTCTAGAATTACTGTATGTATTTCTTTCCATGTTAACAATCGGCGCCCGCTCGCTTTCTTTAAGAGATTTTTTACGAGGCCGATCATGCGCTCATACACACCTCCTTGCCATGGGCAGGTTGCTGTTGTAAATCTCCATTTTATTTCTGGAACTGATTTTGCGCAAGTTTTAAATGCTCCCGCATTGTCAGACCAGATGGACTTCGGCATGCCTCTCCTGCAGAAGAAGCGTTGTAAAGCCATTAGGGTGTCATTTGTCGCTACTGTGTCAGCGAATTCTAGATGTACAGCTCTCGTTGAAAAGCATGTAATCAGAAGTATATGAAATTTGTGCCTTTCATTGTTGTGCATGTATTGTAGCGGCCCCATGTAATCAATGCCGCAGTGTTGAAAGGGTTTTATTTTGGCTTGTAATCTTGTTATTGGCAGCGTGTGAAAATCTGGCATCGCGAACGTGCCTCCCGTTGCTTTTCGGCATGTTGTGCATTTTCTGAGTTCTGAAGCAACTGTTCTTCGGCCGTCCGGTATCCAACATTGTTCTCTTATTTCTGCTAGTGTGTGCACTGCCCCTTCATGTTGTACATATTTGTGGTAATGATTTATTACTAGTGTTGTCAGGTATGCATGTTTCGGAAGATAGTACAATACTATCGGGACTCTGTCTGCATCCTTTGGTAGTCTTGTTACTCTGTACAAGATGTCGACGTTGTTGTCGTAGGCCAGTTCCTGGTGGCTTTCTTTTCGTACTTGTTGTATCAATTTGCGGCAATGTTGTTGTTGTGCAATTCTCACAATGTGTTGCCATGCTGCATTTCTTTCTTCTGGTTCCAGCGGTCGGGATAAAAATCCTCTCACTTTTCGATTTAAGCTGTTACTGAAGAATTTGTGCAGCCTGTTCAATCTGATAACGATATTCAGTAGCTTAGTCAAGCTACTGTATCGCTCGAAGTTCAGGTCGTATGGGTTGTAGTTTCTCTTTGATTCTTCTACTAGGTGGTGCGCTTTGTTCTCTGTCGCAGCGCCGGCCCATATCGGTCTGTGTATTATTGTTGTTCCTTTTGCTAATTCTGTAGTCGCTTTTTGATATTGTGACACGTCTTTCATTTCTTTTGTAATTGGTACTTTCATAAATTCTGGTCCGCTTTTCCACAAAGTTGACAGCATGATTTCATCGATCGTGCTGCCCCTCGATGCGATGTCAGCCGGGTTTACCTCTGTAGCGACCTTAGCTACCAGGAATTCACATTTGTTGCTAAGTTCATTTATCCTTTTAACTCTGTTGTTGACGAACGTCGCTAGTGGCTTGGCTGTTTTGAGCCAGCCAATCACCACTGTACTATCTGTCCACAGTATTGTCGATTTTATTTTCCATCTGCCTAGCTGTTTCAGCTCTTCGTGGATGTAATTGACCAGTTCTGCACCAATTGTTACCGAGAGTAGTTCCAGTCTGGTAATTGGTGTTGTGGCCCCAGATTTGGATGGTAATGGTGCCAATTTTGTTCGAGCTGTCACGAATGCTGTATTGTAGTCTCCAGCTCCTTTCTTCTTTTGTTGTCGGACATACGCACATGCCGCGTATCCTAATTTTGATGCATCGCTGAACACGTGCAATTCCAAGGGTTTGTCGTCATCAAACACGTTTATACCCATTCTTTGATAAGAGCGTGGAAACTCCACTCTGTCGATTTTTTCTAAGTGATTTTTCATAATTGTCATCAGTTCAAGTGCTCTTTTGTCCTCAATTAATTCATCCCATTGTGTTGTTTTTGTTTCTTGCAACAGCGTCGACAACTGAGCCTTCAAGGTTAGGGTCACAGGTGCTGTGAACCCAATTGGATCGTATGCCGATGCCAGTAATTTGTTCAGATTTCTTCTAGTGGGTATTGTAATGCTGTCAATTTGTAATTTTGGTGTCGATATTGCTAGCATGTCGGTTTTGTGATTGTATTTCATTCCCATGACGGCCACGATTTTATTCATTTTTGGGCTTCTGTCATGCTCTGCTATTTCTTTCATGACTGTCTTGGAGTTCGATAGCCATTCTCTCATGTTCATTGAGCACTTGTTGAAGAGGGCTTTGACTTTGTAGTACAGCTCCAGCGCCTCATTTTCATTGGTGACGCTCATGATGAAGTTGTCGATGTAAATGTTGTTAATTATCATCGCGATTTGGTTTCGTTCGACTTCATTTTCTTCATATTCGTTCATGTTGTTTATTGTCAAATCTAGATGGTATTTTATGACTGCTCCCAAAATTGATGGGCTGCAGACTAGACCAAATAATACTCTTTTAAATCGGAGTACCATAAGATTATTTTCTGTTATCGGTTTCGAAGCATCTTTTAGCCAGAAAAATCGGGTGTAATCCCTAGCGGGTTCATGCAATCCGATTTGCAAAAAGCTCTTTCAGAAACTGCCACTCTCCAGAAGGTTCACCGTCACGATTTTATACATAAGATTTGAAAACATGGAATGCGCCCCAATCAAGGGTTGATTGTATTGCATGTGAGGCCGGAACCAGGAAAAACTAAATGCTGTGATTCATACCATTGGAAAGCTGAGATAATTCTCTTTCAGATAGTACCACTCTCCAGAAGGTTCACCGTCACGATTTTATACCTAAGATTTCAAAACATGCGGTTTGCAGAAATCCAAAGTTGATTGTATCGCATGTGAGGCCGGAACTAAGGAGACATAACGGCTATCTTTGATACCGTTGCAAAGCTGAGAACCTCCTCTTTCAGAATCCACAGCCTCCCCGGAGGCTCGCGTTAGCTTTTTTATACCTAAGATTTCAAAACGTGATGTGCACCCTAATCTAGAATTGATTGTATTGCATGTAGGGCCGGAACCAGGAAAAACTAAATGCTGTGATTCATACCATTGGAAAGCTGAAATAATTCTCTTTCAGATAGTACCACTCTCCAGAAGGTTCACCATCACGATTTTATACCTAAGATTTCAAAACATGCGGTTTGCAGAAATCCAAAGTTGATTGTATCGCATGTGAGGCCGGAACTAAGGAGACATAACGGCTATCTTTGATACCGTTGCAAAGCTGAGAACATCCTCTATCAGAATCCACAGCCTCCCCATAGGCTCGCGTTAGGATTTTTATACCTAAGATTTCAAAACGTGCTGTGCGCCCTAATCTAGGTTTGATTGTATCGCATGTGGGGCCAGAACCAGGAAAAACTGAATGCTGTGGTCTATACCATTGGAAAGCTTAGAAAATTCTCTTTCAGTATCTACCACTCTCCAGAAGGTTCACCGTCACGATTTTATACATAAGATTTGAAAACGTGGAATGCGCCCCAATCAAGGGTTGATTGTATTGCATGTGAGGCCGGAACCAGGAAAAACTAAATGCTGTGATTCATACCATTGGAAAGCTGAGATAATTCTCTTTCAGATAGTACCACTCTCCAGAAGGTTCACCGTCACAATTTTATACCTAAGATTTCAAAACATGCGGTTTGCAGAAATCCAAAGTTGATCGTATCGCATGTGAGACGGAACTAAGGAGACGTAACAACTATATTTGATACCGTTGCAAAGCTGAGAACATCCTCTATCAGAATCCACAGCCTCCCAAGAGGCTCGCGTTAAAATTTTTATACCTAAGATTTCAAAACGTGCTGTTTGCAGAAATCGAGGGTCAATTGTATTGCATGTGAGGCCAGAACTAAGGAGACGTAACATCTATATTTGATACCGTTGCGAAGCTGAGAACATCCCCTTTCAGAATCCACAGCCTCCCCAGAGGCTCGCGTTAGCATTTTTATATCTAAGATTTCAAAACGTGCTGTGCTCCCTAATCGAGGGTCAGTCGGCTATAGTGCATGCAGCACATTTTGAAATCTTAGGTATAAAATTGTGACAGTGAACCTTCTTAAGAGTGGTAGATTCTGAAAGAGAATTTTCTCAGCTTTCCAATGGTATAGACCACAGCATTTAGTTTTTCCTGGTTCCAACCTCACATGTGATGCTATCGACCCTCGATTAGGCCACACAGCACGTTTTGAAATCTTAGGTATAAAAATGCTAATGCGAGCCTCTGGGGAGGCTGTGGATTCTGAAAGAGGATGTTCTCAGCTTCGCAATGGTTTAAAATATAGCCGCTACGTCTCCTTAGCTCCAGCCTCACATGAGATGCAATCACCCAAGAGTAGTGCATGCAGCACGTTTTGAAATCTTAGGTATAAAATCGTGATGGTGAACCTTCTTGAGAGTGGTAGATTCTGAAAGAGAATTGTCTCAGCTTTCCAATGGTATAGACCACAGCATTTAGTTTTTCCTGGTTCCGACCTCACATTTGATGCTATCGACCCTCGATTAGGCCACACAGCACGTTTTGAAATCTTAGGTATAAAAATGCTAACGCGAGCCGCTGGGGAGGCTGTGGATTCTGAAAGAGGATGTTCTCAGCTTCGCAATGGTATAAAATATAGCAGTTACGTCTCCTTAGTTCTGGCCTCACATGAGATGCAATCACCCAAGAGTAGTGCATGCAGCATGTTTTGAAATCTTAGGTATAAAATCGTGACAGTGAACCTTCTTGAGAGTGGTAGATTCCGAAAGAGAATTTTCTCAGCTTTCCAATGGTATAGACCACAGCATTTAGTTTTTCCTGGTTCTGACCTCACATTTGATGCTATCGACCCTCGATTAGGCCACACAGCACGTTTTGAAATCTTAGGTATATAAATGCTAACGCGAGCCTCTGGGGATGCTGTGAATTCTGAAAGAGGATGTTCTCAGCTTCACAATGGTATAAAATATAGCCGTTACGTCTCCTTAGTTCCGGCCTCACATGAGATGCAATCACCCAAGAGTAGTGCATGCAGCACATTTTGAAATCTTAGGTATAAAATTGTGACAGTGAACCTTCTTAAGAGTGGTAGATTCTGAAAGAGAATTTTCTCAGCTTTCCAATGGTATAGACCACAGCATTTAGTTTTTCCTGGTTCCAACCTCACATGTGATGCTATCGACCCTCGATTAGGCCACACAGCACGTTTTGAAATCTTAGGTATAAAAATGCTAATGCGAGCCTCTGGGGAGGCTGTGGATTCTGAAAGAGGATGTTCTCAGCTTCGCAATGGTTTAAAATATAGCCGCTACGTCTCCTTAGCTCCAGCCTCACATGAGATGCAATCACCCAAGAGTAGTGCATGCAGCACGTTTTGAAATCTTAGGTATAAAATCGTGATGGTGAACCTTCTTGAGAGTGGTAGATTCTGAAAGAGAATTGTCTCAGCTTTCCAATGGTATAGACCACAGCATTTAGTTTTTCCTGGTTCCGACCTCACATTTGATGCTATCGACCCTCGATTAGGCCACACAGCACGTTTTGAAATCTTAGGTATAAAAATGCTAACGCGAGCCGCTGGGGAGGCTGTGGATTCTGAAAGAGGATGTTCTCAGCTTCGCAATGGTATAAAATATAGCAGTTACGTCTCCTTAGTTCTGGCCTCACATGAGATGCAATCACCCAAGAGTAGTGCATGCAGCATGTTTTGAAATCTTAGGTATAAAATCGTGACAGTGAACCTTCTTGAGAGTGGTAGATTCCGAAAGAGAATTTTCTCAGCTTTCCAATGGTATAGACCACAGCATTTAGTTTTTCCTGGTTCTGACCTCACATTTGATGCTATCGACCCTCGATTAGGCCACACAGCACGTTTTGAAATCTTAGGTATATAAATGCTAACGCGAGCCTCTGGGGATGCTGTGAATTCTGAAAGAGGATGTTCTCAGCTTCACAATGGTATAAAATATAGCCGTTACGTCTCCTTAGTTCCGGCCTCACATGAGATGCAATCACCCAAGAGTAGTGCATGCAGCACGTTTTGAAATCTTAGGTATAAAATCGTGATGGTGAACTTTCTTGAGAGTGGTAGATTCTGAAAGAGAATTTTCTCAGCTTTCCAATGGTGTAGACCACAGCATTTAGTTTTTCCTGGTTCCGACCTCACATTTGATGCTATCAACCCTTGATTAGGCCACACAGCACGTTTTGAAATCTTAGGTATAAAAATGCTAACGCGAGCCTCTGGGGAGGCTGTGGATTCTGAAAGAGGGTGTTCTCAGCTTTGCAATGGTATAAAATATAGCCGTTACGTCTCCTCAGTTCCGGCCTCACATGAGATGCAATCACCCAAGAGTAGTGCATGCAGCATGTTTTGAAATCTTAGGTATAAAATCGTGACAGTGAACCTTCTTGAGAGTGGTAGATTCTGAAAGAGAATTTTCTCAGCTTTCCAATGGTATAGACCACAGAATTTAGTTTTTCCTGATTCTGACCTCACATTTGATGCTATCGACCCTCGATTATGCCACACAGCACGTTTTGAAATCTTAGGTATAAAAATGCTAACGCGAGCCTCTGGGGAGGCTGTGGATTCTGAAAGAGGATGTTCTCAGCTTCGCAATGGTATAAAATATAGCCGTTACGTCTCCTTAGTTCTGGCCTCACATGAGATGCAATCACCCAAGAGTAGTGCATGCAGCATGTTTTGAAATCTTAGGTATAAAATTGTGACAGTGAACCTTCTTGAGAGTGGTAGATTCCGAAAGAGAATTTTCTCAGCTTTCCAATGGTATAGACCACAGCATTTAGTTTTTCCTGGTTCTGACCTCACATTTGATGCTATCGACCCTCGATTAGGCCACACAGCACGTTTTGAAATCTTAGGTATAAAAATGCTAACGCGAGCCTCTGGTGATGCTGTGAATTCTGAAAGAGGATGTTCTCAGCTTCACAATGGTATAAAATATAGCCGTTACGTCTCCTTAGTTCCGGCCTCACATGAGATACAATCACCCAAGAGTAGTGCATGCAGCACGTTTTGAAATCTTAGGTATAAAATCGTGATGGTGAACCTTCTTGAGAGTGGTAGATTCTGAAAGAGAATTTTCTCAGCTTTCCAATGGTATAGACCACAGCATTTAGTTTTTCCTGGTTCCGACCTCACATTTGATGCTATCGACCCTCGATTAGGCCACACAGCACGTTTTGAAATCTTTGGTATAAAAATGCTAACGCGAGCCTCTGGGGAGGCTGTGGATTCTGAAAGAGGATGTTCTCAGCTTTGCAATGGTATAAAATGCACCGGCCTCACATGAGATGCAATCACCCAAGAGTAGTGCATGGAGCACGTTTTGAAATCTTAGGTATAAAATCGTGATGGTGAACCTTCTTGAGAGTGGTAGATTCTGAAAGAGAATTTTCTCAGCTTTCCAATGGTATAGACCACAGCATTTAGTTTTTCCTGGTTCTGACCTCACATTTGATGCTATCGACCCTCGATTAGGCCACACAGCACGTTTTGAAATCTTAGGTATAAAAATGCTAACGCGAGCCTCTGGGGAGGCTGTGGATTCTGAAAGAGGATGTTCTCAGCTTTGCAATGGTATAAAATATAGCCATTACGTCTCCTTAGTTCCAGCCTCGCATGAGATGCAATCACCCAAGAGTAGTGCATGCAGCATGTTTTGAAATCTTATGTATAAAATCGTGATGGTGAACCTTCTTGAGAGTGGTAGTTTCTGAAAGAGAATTTTCTCAGCTTTCCAATGGTATAGACCACAGCATTTAGTTTTTCTTGATTCCGACCTCACATTTGATGCTATCGACCCTCGATTAGGCCACACAGCACGTTTTGAAATCTTAGGTATAAAAATGCTAATGCGAACCTCTGGGGAGGCTGTGGATTCTGAAAGGGGATGTTCTCAGCTACCCAACGGTATAAAATATAGCCGTTACGTCTCCTTAGTTCCGGCCTCACATGAGATGTGATCACCCAAGAGTAGTGCGCGCAGCATGTTTTGAAATCTTAGGTATAAATATGCTAACGCGAGCTTCTGGGGAGGCTGTGGATTCTGAACGAGGATGTTCTCAGCTACGCAACGGTATAAAATATAGCCGTTACGTCTCCTTAGTTCCGGCCTCACATGAGATGTGATCACCCAAGAGTAGTGCGCGCAGCATGTTTTGAAATCTTAGGTATAAATATGCTAACGCGAGCTTCTGGGGAGGCTGTGGATTCTGAAAGAGGATGTTCTCAGCTATGCAACGGTATAAAATATAGCCGTTACGTCTCCTTAGTTCCGGCCTCACATGAGATGTGATCACCCAAGAGTAGTGCGCGCAGCATGTTTTGAAATCTTAGGTATAAATATGCTAACGCGAGCTTCTGGGGAGGCTGTGGATTCTGAAAGAGGATGTTCTCAGCTACGCAACGGTATAAAATATAGCCGTTACGTCTCCTTAGTTCCGGCCTCACATGAGATGTGATCACCCAAGAGTAGTGCGCGCAGCATGTTTTGAAATCTTAGGTATAAATATGCTAACGCGAGCTTCTGGGGAGGCTGTGGATTCTGAAGGAGGATGTTCTCAGCTACGCAACGGTATAAAATATAGCCATTACGTCTCCTTAGTTTTGGCCTCAGTCTTGATGCAATCACCTCATGTCACCATTCCATGCTAAAATGCTCAATTTTGCTATATGTAAGAGGAAACAGAAAAAATGAAATATCATTTTTTTATCAGTGTTATACAAGCAACACTTTAAGAAAATAAAATTTTTTTTGATGTGTCCAACTTTTGGCTACTGACTCGTATTTAGACTGACTCTTATATAAGGCTGTAAAACTTATAAATGGTGGTTATTGTTGCATTTTTCACGTTTTTCTCTCAAAATTTCCACTCTGAAAAAATAAACCCCCCGGGGGTATTTCGAGGAAATACGGTAGTTTGACACTTTACCTGCATCGCTCAGGGCACACGCAAGGGTCTTTGTTTTTCATCAGCTCCATTTGTGCATCATCAGCGCACTTCTTGTCAGCAACGACACATGGCCTGCATAGACACTGATTTTGTGGTAAAAATGTGATTTATTGGTGCCCTCACAGCTTTACCATATTTCTCACTGTAAACCAGTTTAGTTTTCCCCCATCTACAACACCCGGGTGTTACACAAGTTTATAGTACCCCCGGGGTGCTATGCTAGGTTGCAAAAATACATTCAATTTGAACTGTTTGAATATTGTGCCTGGCAGCTGGCACCATTGCATGACATTTTATATGACATTTGACACTTTACTAAACACTTTACAGGATCTGAACTAGGGATTTGTTCAGCAAATTGTCATGTAGAAACTGTAGCAACAATATACAATTTCATAAAAGTATGCATCTTTACACAATTGTACTAAAATCTTGCAAAAATTTGAATTTTTTACAGTTTTTATTTTTATTTTTGATTTTCCATTTCAATGTATTTTATTTTTGTTTGGGGTTTTGTCCACCCTGCTCAATGCAACTATTTATGTCGTCCCTTAACAGCAGAAGTAGATATCTATTGTTCATCATAAATATACCGTATTACCTCGAATTATCCCCCCCTTGAATTAACCCCCCCCCCCCCTCGAATTAACCCCCCCTCAAAATGGGCTGGGGAAATAATAAACCCCCCTCGAAATCCCCCCCCCCTTCGGAATGATGTACGTCATGTACGCAATGTACATGATGTATATTACTGTTAATTTGCATTGCAGCTACACATAAAGTAGTTTGTGTAGCTATCTATGTTTTTATGCCCAAATATATCCTGTTTGGACACATTTATTACCTATTTTGGGAACGCAAATGCCTACTATTTACTACGATCCTTACGAAAATTTCTGACGAAATAATAAACCCCCCCCCCCCCCTCGAATAACCCCCCCCCCCTCGAATTAACCCCCCCTCAAATTTTGCTGGCGAAATAATAACCCCCCATGGGGGGTATTTCGAGGTAATACGGTAACTATCTTCATCATAAATTGAGGCGTCTAATTCTAAAAGTCGACAATTCCAAGAAATGTGGTTTTGAGTCAATCACATTTTAATTTTCATTTCCAATTCCAGGTCCATGGTGCGTCTCCAATTAATGGAGCTCTCTCATGCTCAATATTAAGTTCCAAATGTTATACTCGGCGTACGTGATACTCCGCCCTCGCACTGATTTATGTCTCGTGTTGGAAGCGTGCCACTGATTATTAAATCATGCGATTTCCGTAAAAATATGAAAAAAATTCATCGATGTGAATATGTTAATGAATAAAATTATAACAACAATCAATTTTGTCATCTTTTATTAAACTCGGACGCGTTAACCATCGTTGGCACACTTCCAGCGGGAACCACGCGTGCAGGGTGTAAAGTAACCGGAGTATAACAATAAAGTGTCAAATTTTCACCCCCTGCTCTCAACGTAAATATATGTGAAAAATTCGGTGTCTATAAGATCTACTCAGACAGAACAAACCTGTTTTGGGGAGGGAAATGGACTTGTTGACTTCTTGCACTTGAGAACATTTTTGTTCCTGGTGAGGAAGAGCCTGCCTATGGGGAATTTAGGGACTTGTCAACTTTTAGAAATCGTTGTCCATGACGGACCTAGCACTTTACATTTCTTGCATTTTTTCTCCATAAAAAAGGCTGCGGAAGGTGGACTTGTCGACTTTTAACCCAAAACTAAATGGACTTGTCGACTTATTGCCCAAATTTTTTGCACTTTTTCCCAAAAAATGTCAAATTTGGCACTTTGCCATATGGGCATATGGGGTCAAAAAATTTATGGAAAATTATGAAAAATGTGCGGGAGTACCCCCAGATGACATTTCCGGGCCTAACTCAAAATTTTCATTTTTTGACTTGTCGATTTTTAGAATTGAACGCCTCAATTATATCAATATAAATCTTTTTAACTCGTATAGGATTATAAAATTTTTGTCAACTAACCTCGCACTTCCATCTGGTGGTGCAGCAAATCTCGGATCACTGCAGGAACACTTTTCAATAACTTTCTTCTGGCTGCAGGTCATTTGACAGCCCTGTAAGAACATTATTTTAGGGAAACATAGGCTCTTTTAATTTGAGCATCACTAGACAAATACACCTGTATTGCATATGGGCCCTCATAAAAGTAATTGCTTTTGTCAGTATTCTCATCAACACAATGTCCATATGGATACTGCAGTTTTTCAACCTCCACCTAAATGCACAAAAAAGTTGAAGCAATGAAACTGAGAACTGTGCTTTGAAGAAAAAAGCATAGTTGTAAAAAACGTATTTACGTTTACTCAAAAAATACGCGTAAACGTGTACTGCGTAAATACATTTACGTTTCCTCCTGAAAAAAATACCGGTATTCACTTACTCACGTACTTTTTGAAAGTACGCAAGTATGGAAAACATTTTATGGGGACAGAAAATGTCATTTTTCTAGACAGAAAGTGACAAAAATTACTAAGAAATACTTATCAGGAGAGAAAACACATTTTTGATGTATTCCAGAGTGAACATCAAAAAAGAAGCTATTTACACAGGTCCCGGCCGGGGACCAGCCCCGGGCAAAAATTTTTTTTTTTTCAAAAGTCTATAATTGGCATGTATGGGTTGTTTGCATGTCAATTAGGTGAATTATCACGAAATTAGCATGCACAAAATTTTTGCAAGATGGTTACACGCGCTGATGCATTTTCTTTGGGGGAGTGTATAATTTTTTTTGGATTTGTCTGAATTTTGGCATGTGTGTACTCCTTTGTTTAGTGAGTACGCATGCCAAATTTCAGCTCAGCGCGGTTACTGGTTCTTATTTTATTGATACCTCAATTTTTGTCTATCACTGTATTTTTGTATAGTGATTGAAATCCTGCCAGGGACCAGCCCCCGGCAAAGTCGAAATGGCCCTGACCAGGGTCAAACATCCCTGGTGAGAAAAATTTTTTTGGTAAACAAATAATTTTGGTTCCCAACTGGGGACGTTTGTCACAGGCAGGGGACTAAACATTTGTCGGTCGGGGACCAAAATTCTTTGTCTACTGAGAAAAAAAAATTCTCACCAGGGAAGTTTGACCCCAGTCGGGGCCATTTCGACATTGCCGGGGGCTGGTCCCTGGCAAGATTTCGATCACTCACTATACAAAAATACTGTGATCGATGGCAATTAAAGTGTAAAAAAATAGGATTCACTAATCGCCCTGAGCTGAAATTTGGCATGTGAACTCACTAAGCAAAGGAGTACATGCATGCCAATTTTGAGACAAATCGAAATAAATTTACACACCCCCCAAAAAATAGTGCATGTGTATGTGTAACCGTGTTGCAGAAATTTTGTGCATGCAAATTTGGTGTTAATTAACCTGATTTACATGCAATCAACCCATACACACCAATTAGTGACTTTTGACAATTTTAATTGTTTGCCAGGGACCGGTCCCTGTCTGGGGCCTCTGTAAATAGCCCAAAAAAGATGCTGATTTTTTTACATATTTCTGTGAGAGTAAATACCCACTTTTACGTTTTCTGTGAAAAAATACCCATTTTTACATTTTCCCTGGAAAAAAAATACTCGTTTTACATTTTCTCTGAAAAAATTATTTTACACACGTTTTACACAGTGTAAAAGTATTTAAAAAAATACTTTATATTTTCTGTACTCACCTGTGAGTAAAAAAAAAAAAACTTCACATTTAGTTACTTTCAAAAAAGTTCAGTACTTTTAACAACTCTGGAAAGAAGTTGTGCCTTGTGTAGCCTACCACATTCACTACAAACAAACCAGTTGTATGCCAATATGAGCTATTTCACCAGCTGA
>CAXIWS010000461.1:0-14203 GCA_964036195.1 Sphaerolaimus hirsutus
TTTACATCTTGTCATTTGTCGTTTGTCTCTTTATCTGTTTTTTTATATTTATTTTTTGTGTCATTTGCCATTCTGTCTCTATCATTATTTTATTTAACTTTTTACTTCACTCTTTACTTGTCATTTGTCAAATTAATTTGCTTGTACCGCTATCATACGCCATTTTATTTTCCGACTTGCGAAACCGGCATGTGGGGGGCAGTCCCAAGCCCTGTAAAGTGTGAAGTAAAGTGTCGAATGTAAAGTCTAATGCAAAGTAAAGTGTCGAATGTAAAGTCTAATGCAAAGTAAAGTGTCAATCAAAACAAACAAGAAAAGATTTCACTACTAAACTTTGCATGACAATTGACACTTTACTTTGCATTTGACTTTACATTTGGCACTTTACTTTACACTTTACAGGGCTTGGGACTGCCACCAGATGTCATTGTCAAGTGGTCAGTGAATGGCCTTTAAAAAAGAAACTGAACTGCACTGCAATCTGAAAATGCACTCAGTTAATTTCTGAAACTTAAGTTGACTGAATCCCTTTTTTTATGGCGTTTTATCGGCGCAAAAATGGTGCCCTGTATAACCCCAGCTGTACATTTCAACTGGAGAATATTTCGGAATACTTAAGCTATATGTATAAATAAATCCTTTGCACCGTTCCTTCCTGCAGACAGAAAAAAAACCTAGAATCGATCCAAAAAAATTCAGTCGGCGCCTTTCTCCAACGCAAAAAATTTATAAAATTCCGTGGAATTAATTAAATTTGTTTAATCAAGGACTAATTAAAATCAAGCTAATTAACAATGACAGATGTGGCAGTGTATTCGCGGCCGCACGACATCGCTGGGGATGTAGATTTGAATACTCGCTGGTGGAATGATTACAGAGTTAGGTATGTTGGTTTTGTTGCTTTTGTTTTTACATGCGCAAATATACGATGTTGGTATTTTATGTCCGTTCGATACCCCGCGGGGGTTTTATTTCGCCAGAAAATGATGCAGCGTGTCATTCGAGGTTGAGTTGGTTCCGGCTTTTATAATTCCCATGCATAGTACCGTATTTCCTCTAAATACTCCCCTCAAAAAAACCACTATGAATTAATAGACCCCCACTCGAAATACCCCCCCCCCCCCCAAAAAAAAAGAGTTAGGTAACAGAACATAACAGCTTCCCGATCAAGTCCGGCCCCCTATTTTTATATTTTCACTTCGCACGCCCTATCTCTGGTTGTGGGAGGTGAAAAGCTAATACTTGTATACATAGGCGCAACCCCCCTATCCCTCATGAATAAATGGGGCAGCGGCGACTCGCTATAGAGGGGTATGCCGTATATGTGGAAAAAATTTGCGGCGTTTTCACTGTCCTGCACAGGTCCGGCCCCCAGTATATTTCTTTAAGTACAGCTTGAAAAAGGGGCGTCAGGCGCCAATAACGCCACAGGAAATAGGTGCCATGGCGTGGCACCGCTTGGCTACCTCAAATGGCACCAGTGCCATGGCCCATACCTACAAGCATTCCACAAACACCCACCCCCTATGAAGCAGCCAAGAAAAAGAACTTTGCAAATTTAAAAATGCTTTTTTTGCTTTTATATTTTATACACTTCACACGCTGGTTGAGGATGTTTTTATGAGAGGGGTATAAGGTTCCAAGCTGCATAAAAAACTTTACCTCTAAAACACCTCCATTAGAAAATTTACTTGGGGTGAACTTTATGATGTCAAAATTACGCCATCACAGGAACAAAAATTGTCAAAATTTTCTCGAGCATCGAGGGAGGGGGGTTATTTTTTCCCCAATCAGAGCTAACGGGGGAGTTATTTGAGAGAGGGGGATTTATTTGAGGATTGACGGTAGGTATATAGACTCATATATGACTGTTATTGTTGCATTTTTTACATCGTTGTACCATAGTTGTTAAAACGTATTTACGTTTACTCAAGAGGTACGTATACTCGAGTACTGAGTAAATACGTTTACGTATACCTACTTTGAAAAAGTACCTGTACTCTCTTTTACAAATACTTTTTGAAAGTACTTGAGTACAGAAAACGTATTTTCGATAGGATTTTTTATAGGCTCTTTGTAGGCATAGATGGGAAGAAATGGAGAAACAAGCGACAAATAGGGAAGACTTGTTTGGAGAAAAGCTGAAAATAGGCGAATAACACATGAACAAGAGAATTTGAAGGTTAAAATTGTCATAAGGTAGGAAAATTAGTGATCTTTAGTTAAAATGGTGGTACAATTCCTAAAAATACTCACTTTTACGTTTTCTGGGGAAAAAAGTATTTCACTCATGTTTACTCATGAGTAAAAGTAAAAACTTTTTACTTTACGTTTTCTGTACTCAGGGGGTTAGTAAAAAAATAAATACTTTACGTTTACGTATACTTTGAAAAAAGTTCAGTACTTTTAACAACTCTGCTGCATACGTTACACACAAAAAATTAGTACTGCAAGTTCAAAATATTGCCGGCGAAATAATAAACCCCCCTCGAAATACCCCCCTCGTTTAATTCCCCTCAAAATTTCCATTCTGAAAAATAAATCCCCCGGGGGCAATTCAAGGAAATACGGTACTTAACTAGTATATTGGGTTCATGTAGACAGGCGGCAGTCACGCACCCTGTAAAATACCACTCCCAGACAATGTAAAATGTGCGCAAACGGTCAAAAGTCGTGTAAAATGTCAATTTTCATTTATTCTTCTATGTACTATAGTCATTGACACCTTTCATGGCATATTACACGAATTTTAACACTTTGCATCATATTTGACATTTTAAAGATCATTTGACAGTGTCCGGCAGTCGGGGAAACACTTTCCCTGGCTTTCCCTTCTTTCCAGTCTTTTAGAATTTGAAAAATTATCAAACCTATAATCCCATCACACTTGAATTATAACAGCTAATTTTATAAAATTTTGCGAAAACTTTGCCAGGCATTTTTCACGTTTGGCCCGTCCGAAGGCTCTATACAGCGATATAGTAACGGAGTCGTTCTTCAATGCAAAGAAATTGGCTAGGTCCGTGTCCGCTAGCAGATATGAGAATTTTCGGGAGGTACGTTTTTTTTGAGTATTTTTGAGTAGTGAAATGTTCACATATTCAGTTCCTTTTTCATATCAACATTTTTCTGATCGAAAATAACCAGAATTGTTACTTTACAGTATTACCGTATTTCCTCCAAATACCCCAGGGGGTTTATTTTTTCATAGTTGAAAATTTGAGGGGGGTATTTCGAGGGGGGTTATTATTTCGCCAGAATCTTTTGAACTCCCAGTACTAATTCATTGTTTGTAACGTACGCAGACATAGAAAAATGCAACAAAAACCGCCATGTATAAGGGTCTACAGTAGTACACATGTAAGTAAGTAAACTCCCATTTACCTCGATCCGGACGCTTACGAATTTGTTAATAACAATTCA
This sequence comes from Sphaerolaimus hirsutus, assembly GCA_964036195.1. Classification (NCBI taxonomy): domain Eukaryota; kingdom Metazoa; phylum Nematoda; class Chromadorea; order Monhysterida; family Sphaerolaimidae; genus Sphaerolaimus; species Sphaerolaimus hirsutus. The sequence goes on from CAXIWS010000461.1 coordinate 3,424, forward strand.
TTCACGACCCCCCTAAACTTTTTGGGAAAATTCACGGCTTACAAAAAATCGCCCACGGAAATAGCCCGTGTAAATGGCCCACGCATTTTTTATACACATATGCAGTGATCACCTTGCTCCGGACTTTTCTGTTTACATGCTTTTATTATGTTTTTCAAGGCCAGAATTTGGCCGAAATTCAGAACAGAGTCCTGGCTTAGTGCCAAATGCCATTTCAATGGGTTCTTTACAGGCAGAAATAAGATTAGGATATTTTCAATTTGCACTGTTTTGTACTGCAGATCACGATCAGCTGTGATTGTGATCCACAGTACAAAACAGTGCAAACTGAAAATATCCTAATTTTATATCTGCCTGTAAAGAAGCCATTGAAATGGCATTTGGCACTAAGCCAGGACTCTGTTCTGCATTTCAGCCAAATTCTGTCCTTGAAAAACAGAATATAAGCATATAATCAGAAAAGTCCGGAGCAAGGTGATAACTGCATTTTTGTATAAAAAAGTGTGGGTTGTTTACATGGCCCACAAGGGGTTCCAGCAGGGGTTGCTCCAATGGGCTTTTAGACAACTCTTTGGGCTACTTATTGTATGGGGTGAACTTTGCGGTAAACTTAAGTGGGGGCGTGGCACAACGTTTTATAAAAAAATCGCTAGGGTCCGGATCGAGGTAAACAGGGGTTCAGATGGAATAAACCCTGTCTAACGTAATATAGTCATTGATTTTAATGTGCATTTTTCATTGCCCGTATCACAAACGGCAGCTTTTGCCATGTACGTTCCTTTACACTCAATTTGGGGGGTATTTCGAGGGGGGTCTTTTAATTCATAGTGCCCATTTTGAGGGGGGTATTTCGAGGTATACTCGGCGTACATGATACTCTGCCCTCGCACTGATTTATGTCTCGTGTTGGAAACGTGCCAATGATTACTAAATCGTGCGATTTCCATAAAAAGATTTAAAAAATTCATCGATGTGAATATGTTAATGAATAACATTATAACAACAATCAATTTTATTATCTTTTTATGAAACTCGCACGCGTTAACCATCGTTGGCACACATCCAGCGGGAACCACTCGTGCAAGGTGTAAAGTAACCGGAGTATAATACGAAAGTTCCAGTCACTTTACCATCGATATTTTGATTACGATTTTTCAAGTTTTAAAATGGATCCTTTTTCGATTTGCTTTTATGCGGGAGTTATTCAAAGAGGAATGAGCTATTTTGAATAGGTGATACCGTATTACCTCGAAATACCCCCAGGGGGTTTATTATTTCGCCAGCAAAATTTGAGGGGGGGATAATTCGAGGGGGGGGGTTTATTCGAGGGGGGGGGTCTATTATTTCGCCAGAAATTTTCGAAAATTCCCCATACGCAGACGTAGAAAAATCGAACAATTACATAGATGTATGTGTGTTTATAGGCATCTATAACTGTATACCTATACACAAAAGCCCTTCCCTAACGTCACTTAATCATCAGTTTTAACGTGTGTTCTGCATTGTACAGAACACAAACTGCGGTATTTGTCATGTACGTTCACGTTACACTCCGTTTTAGGGGGGGTATTTCGAGGGGGGGTTTATTATTTCCTCAGCCGAAATTTAGGGGGGGGGTATTTCGAGGGGGGGGGGGGTTAATTCAAGGGGGGGTTAATTCGAGGTAATACGGTATACGGTAAACGTTTTACATGAAAAATTGCTATAAAAATTGTGCTAAAGCAAGTGACGAGAAAACACCACATAAGTTTAAAGCACAATACTTATCACTTATTAGTTTACTTGTCATAACTTTATTTTGTCTCCGTGGAACTTGACTCAACACTTAGCACTTTACTGGCTGATGCACTCGGATCTCGGAATAACCCCCCGTGTGATGCCCGCAGGTGGAATTCGAAACTCCCATGATGCACCGGTCGCCCTCAATTTCCCTCTACTCCCCATCAGATAATCTGCCAATTTCCGAGCGCCAGTTGCCCAGGTGCCAGCCCCGCACCCTGTAAAGTGCAAATTAAAGTGTCAATTGTCATGTAAGATGTCATAAAAATTGTCAATTGTCATGCAAATTGTCAAAAGTTCACCAATAATCTCTTGTCTCTCTTTGTTTTGATTGACATCGACCGACATGCCATTTGACACTTTACTTTACACTTTACAGGGTACGGGACCGCCACCAGAATTATACCAAAGTACAGCGCTGCTAAGACTAAAGCGGACAGCGGGTACTATAATAAGTACGTGATGCCACACAAAACTAGGGCGCTGATGAAAAAGGTTGGCATTTTTTGGTGGGGGTAAATATGATTCGCATCGATAAACGGGTGATTTTGAGAAAATATTATCAAATAAAATTTCAGAAAGTCGCTCAAAAAATATGATAAACATAAACATGGAAAAGCCAGGAAAAAATATTTTTGAACTCATCGGACAACGAAAATAGCTGGTTACAATTTTAATTTGAACTGAGATCAGGTGTCAATTCTGTATAAGTGGACAACTGACAAAAAACTGGTAAGTGATACGGAGATTTACAAATAAAAAACTGTAACTTGATATATTTACTTGTACTGCAGTGGAGTGGGAAAAAAACTTGTAAGTATATAAGTTGAAATACTTGTCACTCAACTTCCCTACCACTTTGTCACGTCTTTACCAGCGGAATCGCCACTTTCTGGGAGCAGTCCCGCACCCTGTGAAGTGTTAAGTCAAGTGTCAAACCTCATGCAAACTGTCAATAAAGATAATAATATGCATGTATTTTACTGAACATTTGACATTTTGTATGACATTTTACTTGACATTTCACACTTGGATTTTCACTTAACAGGGCGCGGGACTGCCACCATAAGGCATTTCGGGGGATACGGCATCCTATACCATAACACGTTATCAAATTAATCAAATTATAGCGTATAACATTCCAATTACCTAGTTATACGACCCCCATTTCCCAGGTACAAAACAACAACATCCGGCCCCCATCAGGAAATATGCACACGCCCATTTCTAGATCCACATTGAACCCCGAACTGGAATTCACGTTGAAACGGATTTACCACGATTACAGAGTTCAGGGAAAGCCGTTCATGCAAGATGCCTGCGATTATGTGAACACTTTTATGGGGGCTAGGTTGGCAGGGGGGTTGGCGTTGGAATTTAATTGGTATTTGGAGATTTATCATCCGTGGGGCCACCACTCCTAGACGCTGTATAATCGACTATGTTCCTGTTCCGAATTAGAGGCCTGGATGGCCTAAACCCACTAGTCATGTAGACCCACCACACATGTATTCCTACCTGCTAGTCATCTATGCCCCTATAGAGGGGTAGATGACTAGCAGGGGGGGGGGCATCAGGCACAGCGGATATTCGGCAGTGGCGTTACATGATCAGTAGAGAACATAGTGCAGGCTGCAGTGCATGTGCACTTGCATTGTTTTTATCGCTATTTTGGTGACACCGCTAAACATTTTTTGCCCAAAACACGCCTGCGCTATGTAGTCTACTAATAATGAAAAGCCAGTGCCGCTAGTCCGCCGTGCCCTGCCGATCCCCAGCTGGTGATCTTTGCCCCCCCCCGAATTAGAGGCCTGGATGACTAGCGGAACATGCATTGCATAGTTGTTAATACGTATTTACGTTTACTCAAAAAGTACGTATACTCGAGTACTGAGTAAATACGTTTATGTATACTTTGGAACAAGTAGCTGTACTCGCTCTTACGTATATTTTTTAAAAGTACTCGAGTACAGAAAACGTATTTCAGATAGGCTTTTATAGGCTTTTTCATGGCATAGATGGGGAAGAAAGGGGAAAAAACTGAAAAGTAGGGTAAAAATTGCTGAAAATAGGCACAAAACACACGAACTAGTGAATTTGAAGGTAAAAATTGTCAAAAAGCTACGAAAATTAGTGATTTTGGGTGAAAATTGGGGCAATATTCCGAATCATATTTGCCATCGTTAACCAGAACACTGGGGATTGGTTGAGGTTGAAATTTTCCTCTTTTTTAAAATACCCAAGATACCCAAATACCCAAACGTCACCCACAACGTCACTCCCAAACCCCCCCCCCATTCAGACTGCGTTCAGTGGGTTACTCCCTGCCCTACATCTACACAACGTTCGAACGAAAGTACTACGAGCCCTTCGACAGACACGTGCGGCACTCGAATGTTTTCTACAGCTACTCCGATTTGACACCCATTTACAAGTACAAGTATAGTTACGATGTGCCCAGGACCGTTTTGCATAGTGTGGCTATGAAATACGCTTATAAACCTGTTAGGGGAAAGTGTCTGTATGATTATGCATATTTGTGAATTTCTGGGGTCTGTGCCTGGGATGGGACCAGTCCTGCTCCTTCTAAAGTGTAAAGTAAAGTGTAAAAATTCATGCAAATTTGTCAAACGTCATGCAAAATGTAAAAGTTCAGTAATAAATGTTTGTTTTTTTTTCAATTTTCTTGACATTTTGAATGACATTTGACACTTCAATTTTTACTTTACAGTGTTCGGGACTGCCCCCTGGGAGTCCTAATTACAAAATTTTGGGTGTGGCGATAATTTTTGGACTCTTTTACGCCATTTTATGCTTTTAGGTGATATATTGCATATTTACCATATTTTCCCGAAATACCCCACGGGCGTACTTTTTTTCAGAGTGCAAATTTTGAGGGGGTATTTCGAGGGGCTTATTTATTCGCCAGAAATTTCTGTGAAGGATCATACGTGAGATGGGCTTTTACATACCCAAAACTGGTAATAAACGTGACAGGATTTATTTAGACACAAACTATTCTAAACACCTTCCCGGACAAGTTCACCACCCAATTTTTTATTTCACTTCTGATGTAAAATCTCCATCTATGGGGGTGTTATAAAGCTGAAACTTTGAATATATAAAGTTTTAACACCCCCCTACTCTGCTTCAATGGGGGGAGGTGGGGCGACTCACTGCAGGGTGGGTTGCCCTATACGCAACAATTTTTTTGGCTTTTTTGGTGTCCCAAACAAGTTCACCACCCACTTGATTAGTTTTCCTATGAGGGTCGAATCTCCAGCTGTGAGGCTGGTAAAAAGCTGAAATTTGGGGGATGTCTTGCCAACAACCCCCCTTACAATACACCAGTGGGGCTGCCTGCCAGCGACCCACAACGTATGCGTTCCTGCATGTACAGTTGTTCATTTTTTTTAAAAACAACCCAGGTGTCCCAAACAACTTTGCCACCGAACTGCATTATAAAAAAATGTTGTGAGAACATACCTGATATAAAATAGAGTCTGATTTGAACCCTAGTTCAAATCAAATTCAATTTTATATCAGGTATGTTCTCACAACATTTTTTTATAATGCAGTTGGGTAACGAACTTGCTTGGGAGACTTGCGGCGACCGATGCTGCAGTGGGTCATCGGTGGCCACCCACTGGTGTATTGTGAGAGTGGGTTGTTCGCAAGATATCCCCCGAATTTTAGCTTTCTATCGCCCTCACAGCTGGAGATATGGCCCTCGTAGTGTAGCTAATCAAGTGGGTGGTGAACTTGTTTGGGACACTGAAAAAGCCACAAAAAATTGTTGCATATAGGGCAACCCACCCTGTAGTGAGTCGCCGCACCTTCCCCCATCGATAGGGAGTAGCGGGGTGTTATAGGACTATATACCCACCAAATATTAGCTTTGTACCATTCCTATAGCCAGAGATATTGCATTTGAAGTTAAATAAAAAAATGGGTGGTGAACTTGTCCTGGAATGTGTTTATATGTGTAGCTGCGAGTCACCAATAAGTAAACATCATTTACATCATTTACATCTTTTTTTTCTACAACATTTACTTTGCAAACATGATGTACCCTATTCAAGATGGGGGGTATTTCGAGGGGGGTATTTTTTCCTCAGCTCGAAAAACTGGGGGTATTTGAAGGAGGGGGTTAATTCAAGGGGAGGGGATATTTCGAGGAAATACGGCGTGTGTTCTTAGTGGATCACTGCTCTGGTTTGTTCGATTTTGAACAGATTTTGCAAAATCATGTCCATGTGATAGAATGTTTGCAAACTACAATGTAAATTTTTTTCTAAGCTACAGAAACAATTCGAAAGTGCCAGACATTTCGATGTGGAAACTGTTCCGCACAGTTATAGTTTTGCATAACCACGTATTTACAAGCTGGTCTAAATGGTAAATATCATTTAAGTTTAGAGAATAGGAATTTTCTGTAATTTGCATTCTTTAGCGGTCAATCAAATTTACTTTGCTTTCATATGTGCCATCGTGTGCCAGTCTCGCAGCTTGTAAAGAGGAAAGTTGAGTCAAATGTCATATGTCAAATGTCAAACTTGTCAAATTGTGACTTTTTAAATGTTTTTTTTTGTGAAAGTGCCTGCATAGGTAAGTGACCTGCTCGCGTGTTATCGACTAAGAGACAATCGGTTTTGGACGCATACTTTGCGGTCTCCCGAGTAGTGATGTGAAAAGCGCCAAAACTTTGGCGCAAGCGCCAAAGTTCTGGCGCTTTTCACATCACTAGTCATGGCGCTTTTGGCGCTCGGCGCTATTTTTGACCAGCCCCAGGAACAAACTGCCTGGCGCTGGACATACGGTGAATCTAAAATTTTCTAAACTATTTAAAAAGGATTCCAAATAATAGCCCATTTTGTATTATTTTTTACCATCTCTGCAATTCAAATTAAATTCAATTTAATTCAAACTCATTCATGTGCATATGACTCATATAGCTGCTTATTCAATAGGCTCGAGTGCGCCGCGACTAACGATGGCAAACCTTCATGAAAAAAAGTACATATTTATCTTTTAAGTGTTTTTTTCTCCAAAATGACTATTTAAATTTCAAATTTTTTCCACAAATAGTTTTTGTATTATCAAATTTTCGAATTTTTGAATCTTTTTGATGATTTATCGAACTTTTTGCCTCAAATTATTGCATTTTCGTATTTTTAGTCTGAATTATGGATACATTTAAATGTTTCACAGCCTTCTGTACTGTTACCGCAGATTTATTTGCACATTGAAGTTCTGCGGCTACAAAATAATCCATGCAAAATTGATATTTTGAGTTGAGTTTTTTGCAATTTTATGTATTTTTCACCAAAAATACCGAGAAAAAAACTCGAAAATTCGAAAACGTTTTTGAACTTTCGGATTTTTTTAAAAAACATCGATTTTTATGTACCTATTTTTACACCATGTGCTCAAAAATTCGAAAAAGGTTTAAAAAAGTTCGAAAATTCGAAAATGTTTCGAAGTTTTGAATCATTTTTGCCATCGTTCGCCGCGACTCGCTGCACCCACGCAATCAAGCTCATTGTGCGTATTTTGCGGCTGTCAGCCAGCGCCCGTTGTTGTGACGTCAAACTAATATTAATGCGCTAATGACGGCTAATCAACGTTTGAACATTGATCATTTGATCATTTTCTCGAAATTTATAATTTGTTTTAATTTTAGAATTTTTACTCCACCGTTACGTGGAGTCTATCTTAACTAATTTTACCACTTACTGATTTTTCAAATCCAAGTTTTCGAATTTTTTTCATTAATTGTGGTTGAAAATGGATGAATAAAATGCAGAAACATAATTTCACTTTCACATGGATGATTTTTGTGGCGGCAATACTGAAACGTGCAAATGTGTCTTCGGTAGTGATGGAAAAGCGCCAGAAAGAATGGCGCCATTTGAAAATATGGTGCCGGGCGCCAAAGTGCGCCAGGAACGATTGCGCTAAAATGGCGCCAACAATAAAAATCACTATTTCTTCCTTTATATAGGTAATTTCGGAAGCATTGACAGAAGAGCAACATGCTACATCATTTTTCTGACGATGGCTCAAGCCACAAAACTCATCTTATCATTAATAAACACGATAACCCCCCAAGTCCGGCCCCCAATTTTCGATTTCACTTCAGATGCCCTATCTCTGGCTGTGGGCAGGGTCGAAGGCTAATAATTGGGTGGTATTTACCGTATTACCTCGAAATAGCCCCATGGGGGTTTATTATTTCGCCAGCAAAATTTGAGGGGGGGTTAATTCGAGGGGGGTTTATTCGAGGGGGGGGGGGGTTTATTATTTCGCCAGAAATTTTCGTGAAATTCATAGTAAAGTATACGCGTTTTCTTACACAAAAACGGTAATAAATGGGAGAAATTAGGTTATATTTGGGCCTTAGATGTACATCTGTACACAAATGAGCGTATAAGTGTAGCTGCGATGCAAATACTGTATTACCTCGAAATACCCCCATGGGGGTTTATTATTTTGCCAGCAAAATTTGAGGGGGGGTTAATTCGAGGGGGGGTTTATTCGAGGGGGGTTTTATTATTTCGCCAGAAAATTTCGTGGAATTCGTAGTAAAGAATACGCTATTTCTTACTCAAAAACGGTAATCAATGTGAGAATATAGGTTATATTGGGGCTATAGATGTACATCTGTACACAAATGAGTGTATAAGAGTAGCTGCGATGCAAATAAGTAGTAATAAATACATCATGAACATTGCATACATGATGTACATCATTCCGGAGGGGGGGTATTTCGAGGGGGGGTTTATTATTTCCCCAGCCCATTTTGAGGGGGGGTTAATTCGAGGGGGGGGGGTTAATTCAAGGGGGGATAATTCGAGGTAATACGGTAAGTAGTAATAAATACATCATGTACATTGCATACATGATGTACATCATTCCGGAGGGGGGTATTTTGAGGGGGGGTTTATTATTTCCCCATCCCATTTTGAGGGGGGTTTATTCGAGGGGGGGGGGGTTAATTCAAGGGGGGGATAATTCGAGGTAATACGGTAGGTGGAACCCCCCTCTACTCATCATGAATGGAAGGGGCCCTAGCGACTCACTATATGCGGGTGGGTTGCCATATATGTCCAAAAAAATGTGTGGCGTTTTTGCTGTCCCACCCAGGTCCGGCCCTCACTTGATTTCTTATACTAGGGTTTGGAAAAGGTGCGCCAGGTGGTGATTGCACCACAGGCAATGGGCACCAATGCGGGGCACCCTCTGTCACCCTGAAATGGTGCTAGCGCCATTCCATTCCACAGACCTCCCACCTAAGCAGTAGACAAAAATTTTTTTTGCAAATTTTAAAATTCACTTTTAGCCTTTATTTTTTTACACACTTGACATGCTGGTTTGGGATGTTTTATGTGGGTGGGTTCAAGCCTCAACTTCAAGGTTCAAAGTTGTCTAAAAAGCATAAGCCGCGTTTACACGGATTTTTTGTGACAATACGACAACATTAAAAAGTTCACTAAGTTGAGTAAAAAAATTCCATATTCATGAGAAAAAGTGGTCAACTATACATTCTCCCTAGGTGAATATGCATGTCAAATTGCGGAATCGTGCTTGCAGCTCAAGCATTAAAGACGTTTGAAAACATTTTGATGTTGTCGAAAGCTGTTGGACATTCTCCCGACCAGGGTTGGCAAAATCTCAGAAAAAATAAAAATAAAATAAAAATAAAATGGAATATTCAAGAATAAAATAAAATAAAATAAAATGGAAAATATAAGAATAAAAATAAAAATTGTATAAAAATTCGAATTTTTGTCAAATTTTTGTAAAATTGTATAAAAATTCGTATTTTTGTAAAATTGTATAAAAATTTGTATATTTTGTAAAATTTTATCTCGTTGCTTGAGTTTCTACCTGTTTATTCATGGATCTGGAAGCAGTCCCAAGTGTAAAGTGTCCAATGTCATGTAAAATGTCATGCAAAGTGTCAATTGTCATGACAAATGTAAGGTCAAGTGTAAAATGTCATGACATGTAAAAAATAAAGTATCAATTGTCAAGTAAATTGTGTCCAAATCTTATGTTTTATATCTAAATGTATGTTTTGTATCCAAATTATGTTGTTGTTGTATCCAAATCTTATGTGAACATTTGGATACAAAAACAGCAGGTTTGGATACAAAACATACTATGGATACAAAAACACAAGATTTGGATACACAATTTACACTTTGCATGACATTTGTCATGACAATTGCCACTTTGCTTGAAATTTGACATAACACTTGACATTTTGCATGAGAATTGACACTTTACTTTATATTTGTCAAGACAATTGACAAATTGCATTACATTTTACAAATGTGCCCAGCACACTCCACTAGTCCTTCTACTGAAAATGCAAACCATTCTTATCAATAATTGTAACTTTATACTTGCAGCTAGCTAACAATACATACTGCATGCAACTTTTGAAAATTAAGGGAAAAATTTGTCACAGGTTTTTCATGTATAGGTCTAATTATAACATTTTTTTGGCCTTGCATGCATGATTCTGATTTTTTGTAAAAATTTTGTAAAATTTTTGTAAATTTTTTGTAAAATGTGTCATTTTATTTTATTAATGACTTTTGGGAATAAAATAAAATAAAATACAATGAAACAAGAATAAAATTAAAATAAAATAAAATTTTTATACAATTTTTATACAATTTTACTAAAATGAATTTTTATAAAACCAACCCTGCTCCCGACAACTTCCGACAACAGCAATATGTTTTCATAACTGCTGAACTTCAAGCACAATTCTGCAATTTGACATGCATATTCGCCAAGGGAGAATGTATAGTGACCACTTTTTCTCATGATAATGGAACCTTTTTACTCAACTTATCGAACTTTTTAGCATTGTCGAGTCGTCACAAAAAATCCGTGTAAACAGCAGCCTAACCTCTAAAATACCTCCATTAGAAAATTTACTGGAGGTGAATTTAGAGTTGAAAATTTTGACAATTTTTTCCTGTTG
>CAXIWS010000462.1:0-16251 GCA_964036195.1 Sphaerolaimus hirsutus
TAAAGGCAGCCAATTTTAGTAATTTGCAAAATTTACTTCCTCACAGAAACCCCAGGGAATGGTAACTTTCGCTTTTTTGAAGTGTCATACATGACATTTTTGGACAAATTTCCAAAAAAGTTTTGCAACACATCAATCTAAATATGTAAGGACAGTCTGATTCCAGCTAAACGTAAATCACTGTTGTAGTACATTTTTGTGGAAGAGAAAACGGTTGAATGTTGATGAAAGTCCATGATGAAAGTCAATTTAATAAGTCAACACCTCATTTTTAAGTGCACATCGTAACTGAAATTGGTATACTCTGTGGACCGCAAAGTATGCATGCATACGCACATACTTACGCGGCAACGCATAACGCGATACTTATGCACGCACTTACCGTGTTTCCTCAAAATACCCCCCCCCCCCCCTCGTTTGACCCCCCCTCACGAGACCACTATGAAACACTCACCCCCCTTAAAATACCCCCCCCCCCCCAGATTGAGTGTAAAGAGAATGTACATGACAAATACTGCAGTATGTGTTCTGCGTAGTGCAAAACACACGTTAAAACAGTGTCGGAATCACGTTAGAACAATGTTTATACCATCTACGTACTAATATTAGTCTACAGGAGTCTATACATGTCAGTTATTGATGCGCATTTTTCTACCCCAGCGCACATCACAAACAACGATTTTGTACTAGGATTTCAAAAACAATTTTGCGAAATAATAACCCCCCCCCTTGTTTAACCCCCCCCCCCCCCTCGGGAGCACTATGAAATAATCACCCCCCGGGGGGTATGTCGAGGAAATACGGTATACCCCTCGAAATATCCCCCGGGGGGTGATTGTTTCATAGTGGTCCCGAGAGGGGGGGGGGGGGGTCAAACGAGGGGGGGGGTATTTCGAGGGGGGGGGGGGTTATTATTTCACAAGAAAATTTTTGAAAACCAAGTACGAAATTGTCGTCTGAAACGTACGCAGACGTCGAAAAATGCAACAAAAACCGCCATTTATAAGGTTCTGTAGACTAATTTTAGTATGTAGATGGTATGTACACTGTTCTAACGTGATTCCGACATTGTTTTAACGTGTGTTCTGCACTACGCAGAACACAAACTGCCATATTTGTGATGTACGTTCTCTTTACACTTAATTGGGGGGGGGTATTTCGAGGGGGGGTGATTGTTTCATAGTGGTTTCGAGAGGGGGGGGGGGGTCAAACGAGGGGGGTATTTCGAGGGGGGGTATTTCGAGGAAATACGGTATATATATTTATATTTTTTCCAGGTTGTTTGAGAGAGATTTATTTATATTTTTTCTCGAGAGATTGTTTGAGATAAATTTTTTTTTCTAAAGATTGACAAATTTTTTCAATGCTAACCGCACTCGCAAATCCGCATTTACATACGTGATTTCTTCCTCGATCCTTGAACGAGTCCGACCCAATTTCGGGGGGTATTATCGAGGAAATATGGTAGACAGTCAAAAGCTCCACGCCACTTCCCAAAATTCGCACCAATTCGCGTAAACAACATTATTCAGGGTTCACAAGTGAAATTTAGAAATTATATTTTTGTAATCTTAAGCAATGTCTTTGGGTGTTACAAATTGGCAAAGTAATCAATACCCTTCGCATTTTATGCCTTGCCTGCGCATCTTCGTTTTTCACTTGAAAAAAGCAAAATCTTCAGCAAAATTTGAAACAATTTTATCCATCCTGCACAAAAGACAACGCCACATCATCGGAAACATCTCAAGAGATAAATACTACCCAATATACAACAAAAGATCCAATATCACATTCTAAATTGAAAAAGGAAATGGAAAAAATTACTACAACCCTAGCAGAAACAAAATCCACATTTGCACCGACCCCTGTACAGCCAGTTACATCTGAATTCCATACAGAATCACTAGAAAGTGGTGAGGAATCAGATTTGATATCAACAGAAACAGAAACTACGATGTCCACAACAACAACTGCACCAACACCGGCACCGGCACCAAAAACAACACCAGCACCAGCACTGGCACCAAAAACAACACCAACACCAGCACCGGCACCAGCAGCAAAAACAACACCAGCACCCGCACCGGCACCAGCACCAGCTCCAAAAACAACACCAGTACCAGCACCCGCACCAGCACCACAAACTACACCAGCACCAGCATCGGCACAAGCACCAAAAAGAACACCAGCACCAGCACCAGCACCGGCACCAGCACCAATAACAACACCAGCACCGGCACCAGCACCAGCACCAGCACCAGCACCAGCGCCAGAAGTTGATGATTCAGCAGAGTCACATGACATCACACTAGATCCGAATTCAGAATCAAGAGAAGCTAGAAATAAATCGGAAGACATTACAACAACATCACAACACAATCTCAGTGCATTTGATACTGCTGACAATTCAGTAGCAAATTCATCAGAAAATGGTACACACACATCGGAAAACCAGCATCAAATGTCAGATAGTAGTGAATTAAGTGATGCCGTACACATTGTGCTCAGCATAGATAACCAACACGTTCATTTCATTGGCATTCCATCAAGGAGAAAAGCGAGTTCTGAAGGAGTCCTAACCAATGGAAACATTGTAATTACATCGGATGTGGATGAAAATGGTCAGTAGAATGCTTCAATGCCTACCTTCAAATTTAACTGATTTAATCCAAAACATTGCAGCTAAAGCACCAACTCCAGAATCAATCAAGTCCCTGCCAATTCCTAATTTGGCACAGAGCCAATCTGCAAGTGAAATCAAACCGTTGTCCCGCGACAACACTTTGGCTGGTGACAAATTCAAGGTTGCTGGGAGCAATACTTATATCGTTGTTGTGCCTTCTTATGGCACAGATGGGCAGCAAACAACAAGTTGGTGAAAAATCCTGATTTTTGTCTTTCCTTTTCAGTAGGTAATAACAAAATTGTGTTGACTCAGAGCACTATCAATTATGAATATGAGTTTGTGATAACCATTATTTCAAAGCACCTTATATGATGGGCAGTCTACTTTCACACTTATAACCACATCAAGCAGTTTACAGCTAATCAAAATAAGTTATCACCATTGAAAACATCCAATAAATTACTATCAGGCTTGTAAATATTACATGAGTATGAGTCTATCAAGGTGAATGTTAGTGTTTAGGTGTGATCTTATGTTTATAGAATTACACAGTAACTTTGAAAAAGGTTGTGAAATCAATCCTTACTCTCCTGAACCCCTTTTGTGAATACTTTTAAGTTTAAAGGAATTTAAAGTTCCCTTTTGTGTATACTCGTGATTCGATTCTTTGCAGAATCATTGGAACTGAATGATATTTCAACCAGAGTTTTTTTTCAGTGTACATGTGTATATAAGTGCTCAATCTATCTAAAAATAAATCAAATAGCCAATATTCATTTATAATAACGCATTTTATCTCATCATGCACAGAATATGGACCACCAGGAATCACTCCACCAACGAACTTGAGGACATCAACGCAGGAAACATATGTACAGCCTGCACAGCAATCATATGGTCAGCCAGCAACACAAAAACCATATGCACAGCCAGCACAGCCATCATATGGTCAGCCAGCAACACAGAAACCATATGCACAGCCAGCACAGCAATTGAATGGTCAGCCAGCAACACAGAAACCATATGCACAGCCAGCACCGCCATCATATGGTCAGCCAGCAACACAGAAACCATATGCACAGCCAGCACAGCAATCATATGGTCAGCCGGAAACACAGAAGCCATATGCACAGCCAGCCCAGCAATCATATGGTCAGCCAGCAACACAGAAACCATATGCACAACCAGCCCAGCAATCATATGGTCAGCCAGCAACACAGAAACCATATGCACAGCCAGCACAGCCATCATATGGTCAGTCAGCAACACAGAAACCATATGCACAGCCAGCACAGCCATCATATGGTCAGCCAGCAACACAGAAACCATATGCACAGCCAGCACAGCCATCATATGGTCAGCCAGCAACACAGAAACCATATGCACAGCCAGCACAGCCATCATATGGTCAGCCAGCAACACAGAAATCATATGCACAGCCAGCACAGCCATCATATGGTCAGCTGGCAACACAGAAACCATATGAGCAGCAAGCACAGCCAACATATGGTCAGCCAGCAACACAGAAACCATATGTTCCAACAAATCATAGACCACACAAAAAAATACCTGCTGGAAAAGGTGTCTTTGCTGTGTCTATTTTTTTGCTTAAATTCCGTGTGACATTTATAATGGTTACATTTACTTCCAGATGAGACAATTTCACCATTCAACCCACTAGGATTGGGATTTAATATTCCTGGAGCCAGTATCTATGCAATTGGTGCACCTGATGTCCCTGGAGGGAACAGTGAGTAGTTTTGGCAATATAATTGACTCTAGTAAAGCCAATGTTTGGAGCCAAATTATTGTCTGTCAAACGATCAAACCCTCATACACAGCATTCACCAAGAGAACACCTGGTTACGGAAGGTCTTCATTTGGTTACGGATATGTTGTTACTGATGATAACCAACCACAGCGCACTGGGGTAAGAGGGTAAAGGTACCTAATTTATTTTATCTACAATTTATTTGGAAATCAGTCATTAGATGATGGTTGCATGTGTTGACTTTTTATCAAACTATTACCCACACAGATCTGCTACATATAGAAATCTTCACTCAAAGTCCATCACAAATTTTTAGACCAATGTTTCAGGCATTGTCACTGAAGGATGGAAACCTTTCATATCAACCACTGCAGCCAGTGGTGGCTTTGGGCCGTGCCTTTGAGATATCCATGTCACATGGAGGTAAGCAATAAGTGCCCATACTGCTGACCTTGAAAGCTTCCATAGTTTAAGGATACTTTTTAGTTTGATTCTAACAGTGCATCCATGGCACCAATGCTTTTCATTACTGCCTGTTAGCATCAAACCATGTAGACCTCACCTAAAGCCTGTTGGTCAGAGGGGTTGCTTACTTAAACTGGGCATCAAAATTTTTTTACTGAACCCTTTAAATATTGCCAGAATAAAGAGCTGAATGCATGACATCTGCGACACCAGCATTCTTAGAACTGAACAAGTAGTTATCACTGGGCACCATTTGAAACAATACACTTGATGTGAAACAACATGTGAAATTATTTACAGGGTCTGGTCCACCAAGCATTAGACCAGCAGAATTTGGTCCACCAGGGCAGAGTGGCACAATAGAAAGACAGCCTTCAAACGGCTTCAGACAAACACAATCAGGACAATCATCATATAGCTACCCAGCAACACAGCAACCATATGCTCAGCCAGCAAAGCCATCATATGGTCAGCCAGAAACACAGAGTCCACAAAGCATTAGACCAGCACAATTTGGTCCACCAGGGCAGAGTGGCACAATAGAAAGACAGCCTTCAAACAGCTTCAGACAAACACAATCAGGACAATCATCATATAGCTACCCAGCAACACAGCAACCATATGCTCAGCCAGCACAGCAATCATATGGTCAACCAGCAACACAGAAACCATATGCACAGCCAGCACAGCAATCATATGGTCAGCCAGCAACACAGAAACCAGCACAGCCACCGTA
Organism: Sphaerolaimus hirsutus; assembly: GCA_964036195.1. Lineage (NCBI taxonomy): Eukaryota > Metazoa > Nematoda > Chromadorea > Monhysterida > Sphaerolaimidae > Sphaerolaimus > Sphaerolaimus hirsutus. Next base: position 5,599 of record CAXIWS010000462.1, read on the forward strand.
TGGTCAGCCAGCAAAACAGAAACCATATGCACAGCCAGCACAGCAATCATATGGTCAGCTGGCAACACAGAAACCAGCACAGCCATCATATGGTCAGCCAGCAACAAAGAAACCATATGCACAGCCAGCACATCCATCATATGGTCAGCAAGAAACACAAAGACCATATGCACCACCAGCACAGCCATCATATGGTCAGCCAGAAACACAGAGTCCACCAAGCATTAGACCAGCACAATTTGGTCCACCAGGGCAGAGTGGCACAATAGAAAGACAGCCTTCAAACGGCTTCAGACAAACACAATCAGGACAATCATCATATAGCTACCCAGCAAAACAGAAACCATATGCACAGCCAGCACAGCAATCATATGGTCAGCCAGCAACACAGAAAGCAGCACAGCAATCATATGGTCAACCAGCAACACAGAAACCATATGCACAGCCAGCACAGCAATCATATGGTCAGCCAGCAACACAGAAACCAGCACAGCCACCGTATGGTCAGCCAGCAAAACAGAAACCATATGCACAGCCAGCACAGCAATCATATGGTCAGCCAGCAACACAGAAACCAGCACAGCAATCATATGGTCAGCCAGCAACACAGAAACCATATGCACAGCCAGCACAGCAATCATATGGTCAGCCAGCAACACAGAAACCATATGCACAGCCAGCACAGCAATCATATGGTCAGCCAGCAACACAGAAACCAGCACAGCCATCATATGGTCAGCCGGCAACACAGAAACCAGCACAGCAATCATATGGTCAGCCAGCAACACAGAAACCATATGCACAGCCAGCACAGCAATCATATGGTCAGCCAGCAACACAGAAACCATATGCACAGCCAGCACCACCATCATATGGTCAGCCGGCAACACAGAAACCAGCACAGCAATCATATGGTCAGCCAGCAACACAGAAACCAGCACAGCCACCGTATGGTCAGCCAGCAAAACAGAAACCATATGCACAGCCAGCACAGCAATCATATGGTCAGCCAGCAACACAGAAACCAGCACAGCAATCATATGGTCAGCCAGCAACACAGAAACCACATGCACAGCCAGCACAGCAATCATATGGTCAGCCAGCAACACAGAAACCAGCACAGCCATCATATGGTCAGCCGGCAACACAGAAACCATATGCACAGCCAGCACAGCAATCATATGGTCAGCCAGCAACACAGAAACCATATGCACAGCCAGCACAGCCATCATATGGTCAGCCGGCAACACAGAAACCAGCACAGCCATCATATGGTCAGCCGGCAACACAGAAACCAGCACAGCAATCATATGGTCAGCCAGCAACACAGAAACCATATGCACAGCCAGCACAGCAATCATATGGTCAGCCAGCAACACAGAAACCATATGCACAGCCAGCACAGCCATCATATGGTCAGCCGGCAACACAGAAACCAGCACAGCAATCATATGGTCAGCCAGCAACGCAGAAACCATATGCACAGCCAGCACAGCAATCATATGATCAGCCGGCAACACAGAAACCAGCACAGCAATCATATGGTCAGCCAGCAACGCAGAAACCATATGCACAGCCAGCACAGCAATCATATGATCAGCCGGCAACACAGAAACCATATGCACAGCCAGCACAGCCATCATATGGTCAGCCGGCAACACAGAAACCAGCACAGCAATCATATGGTCAGCCAGCAACGCAGAAACCATATGCACAGCCAGCACCACCATCATATGGTCAGCCGGAAACACAGAAACCAGCACAGCCATCATATGGTCAGCCAGCAACACAGAAACCATATGCACAGCCAGCACAGCCATCATATGGTCAGCCGGCAACACAGAAACCAGCACAGCAATCATATGGTCAGCCAGCAACGCAGAAACCATATGCACAGCCAGCACAGCAATCATATGATCAGCCGGCAACACAGAAACCAGCACAGCCATCATATGGTCAGCCAGCAATGCAAAATCAGCATGGGAGAGGATATGGTTTCCAGTTTGTTACACTCTGACTGTGACATCCACACAATTGATGCTGAATTGGTAGCACCATGCACACTGCTTTACTGCTAGTGAACTCTGATTTGGTAAACTCATAAATCAGCTTTCAACCAATATCTGTATGTCAGACAAAGGTTTCTGGCAACCAAAGTTGACAAAGATTTAAAATAAATTATTTTAATAAACTCAAATATGGTCAAACCTGATTTATGAGCCACAAATTTTAAGTTTACTTGTGTTAGTAAACTAGTGACTGGGGCATTATTACCATGTAAAATATCCTCAAATTTCGAGACATTTTTCACAGGCGGAGAAATGAGGGCTACACAAACACGGCCCATGGTGGCTATAGCAGCAGCAATGTGATGCAAATCGACAGAATACAGGGTGGGTTAACTTTTGCACTAAATTTAATCTTTTGAGAAATTATTGAAAATATCACTTTTGCACCAACATACACTAATTGCCGTATTTCTAATATTTACTACTTTCTAATAGAACGACATAAAGTACCTCCAATAGAAGGGCACTCCAATATAACGGCAGGCTTTGGCACGTTTTTCCACTGATAAAAAAAATAGAACGGCGGGAAAATGTCGACAAAAAGTATAATGGCTGTTATAAGAAATATGGCAATAGCCAACATTTTGGAAACTGACAACCTGCTTTGGAATAAGTTGAGTTTTCAGGAATATGGAGTCAATCAACTACAGCTGCCGAGGTTATAATAAATTCAAATCTCTAAAAATATTTACCAGTTTCCAAAACTTCAGCCATAAACTACTGTTCTTTCTGCCATATTTCCTTCCCCTTTCACCAATCCATCAAAAACCACCAAATCGCAGACTTTGGCAAGTGGTCACCCTGGTCAGAATGGTCAAAATGCACGTGTCGCCAGAAATCACGTACTCGCCGGTGCCAGTACACGGTGGCCCATTTAACCAGGGGATGTCAGGGACAGTCTTATCAGATTGAGCAGTGTGTTGGTGAGTGCTGTGGATTTGTAATTGCAGGGGATAGTGATGGACAAGAAGTGCCAGGACTTCGGCGCCAAGCGGCAAAAGTGTCTTTTTCGAACCCCAGCGCAAAGCACCAATGGCGCCAGAGCAAAATAGTGCCAAGCGCCAGAAGCTTTTGTGATGTTGCTTTTTGCTTTGGCACTAGCGCCAAGCACCAGCGCCAGGTGTTTTGTTCCTGGCGCCACACTAGTGTGTCAAATTTCCATTTTCCGCAGGCAAAATTTTTTCCGACCACTCATTTTTTTCCATTTCCGTTTCTGTTTTTCCTGCTCATTTTCTATTTTCCGATTTAATTTTACAGTGTTTCTACCATTTTTCCCTTTTCCGGCTACATTTTCTGTTTTACCACTTTTTCCATTTTCTAGCTCAAATTTCTGTTTTTTTTTCCGCCTAATTTTACTGTTTTATGGCTCAACGTTCAGTTTTCTGATTCAGCAAAACTGGTAAACATGCATGCAGGTTCTCAATTATGTAAACCTTTTTCAGTTTAAAGCAAAGTTCAGCAATTATTTGTCCATTTCTGGATAAATATCTGCATTTTTTTTCCATTTCCGGCAAAATTTCAGCAATTTTTTGTTTTCAACAGAATTTCATCAAATTTTTCCATTTCAGTTTCCGTTTTTCCAGCTCATTTTTCCGTTTTCCGACAAGATAAATTTTTTTTCATTTACGTTTCAGTTTTCCGCCAAGTGCAAATTTTTTTCCATTTCCGTTTCCGTTTTCTGTAAAATTAAAAAAACACCCTACGCCACACAAATCGGCGCCAAGCCCGAAGCGCGCCATGGCGCTTTTCATTGGTGCGGTGTCAAGCGGCAATGACGCCACAGGAAAATGGCGCCAAGCGCCAAAAACGCTTTTGGCGTTTGGCGCTATCTTGCAGTCGTGCCATCACCATGAAAAGCGCCCTGGCGGTGTTGGCGCTTGGTGATATTTTTGGCCGGCACTAGGAACAAAATACCTGGCGCTTGGCACCAACGCTATAACACGAATTGACGCTTAAAAAGACGATTTTAGGAAACACGAATCCCGCAGGTGAGACCTCAGACTTGTGTCCCAGGGTGAAGTTAGCACTTGGCGGAATGTATGGGTATGGCAGATTTCCATTTCAATGATGTGCCCAAGTTGCAGAAAAACTTGAGTATTTGGTGCTGAAAGAATTTTTCCAATGTGAACTGCCATTTTTGATTGATTTGATTGATTTTTTCACTGTCATTCCATCGTTTGTGATTCTCATACTGAACGTTTTCGTCGACTGTGATTAAATATTTATTTATTTATTATTGCGTTCATTTTGTGTATTTTCATCAGTGTTTAATGGAATTTCACAGCTTTGTGTTTATTTTTTTTTTTGCTGCTCGAATAAAAAGAAACTGCAAGCGGTTAGAGATCTCGTTTCTACAAGTAAATATGTACGATACGATCAGACATAAATATTATAAATAGAAACAAACTTTTATCCAAATTAACTGACAAAAGTTCTCAATAATTCAGACTCAAGAGTTGCAAAATTATATACTAATAATCTTTTTTCGTTCTGAAGAAAATTTTCAATTGAAAACAAGAATACCGTATTTCCTCGAAATACCCCCGGGAGGTGATTGTTTCAGAGTGAGAATTTTGAGGGGGGTTAAACGAGGGGGGGTATTTCGAGGGGGGGGGGCTGATTATTTCGCCAAATTTTTTTTTGAAATCCCGGTACAAATTGGTTGTTTGTAACGCATGCAGACGTCGAAAAATACACCAATCAACACTATGTAATAGAGTCTATACACTTACATAAGTATGTAGATGGTATAAAACGGTTCTAACGTAACACAGTTGTTCTTTTTAACGTCTGTTCTGCATTGCTCAGATCAAAAACCGCAGCTTTGGTCATAAATGTTCCTTTTACATACAATTAGGGGGGTATTTCGAGGGGGTGGGTAATTATTTCATAGTGTCCATTTTGAGGGGGGGGGGGTATTTCGAGGGGGTGGGGTATATCAAGGAAATACGGTATACTTTTTTCATTTTGGTTAATTTTTGACAACATTTCTTTTTTTTTTGCAACTCAGCAAAAATTTTCATCAACAAGTAAATAAAAAATTATTTTAACTGACTGAAAAACCGTCCACTAAATTCTAGTTGTCAAAAAATTCAAGACTGTTTCTTGAGCTTTTGGTGACACTGGTCGATCACATATCGCAGACTGTGCACATCAAGTTCATCTAGTAGATTTGTGATTGCTATCACAATGTTCCTTTGGTCCTGTGGTGTACAAATTCGATTTTAGTTGTTTAGTAATACCTAGTAAATATGAAAATTGACCAATAATGGTGGAGAATGATCAGGAAAATAGTGTTAACATATTAAAAATAGTGTTAAAGTGTTGTTTTCCAAAAAAAAATTTATATTCTGCACTTTATTGTTACATTTTTTTGCATTATTGAAGTTTGGATTTGATTGCATTGATGAAATTTGCATTGATGGATTTTTAACCAACAATACAAAAAATTATAGAATTGAAAATTTCAAAACTGATTATTGAAATTATAAGACCCCGTTTACACGGATTTTTTGTGACGACTCTACAACAATAAAACGTTCAATAAGTTGAGTAAAAGGTTCCATATTCATTAGAAAAAGTGGTCAAGTAGACCTTCTACCTAAGCGAATATGCAGGCCAAATTGCAGACTTGTGCTTGTAGCTCAAGATTTATAACGTTCAAAAAAAGTTTGCTATTGTCGCTGGCTGTCGGAGACAGTCCGACAACTGTCCGACAACTGCAAAAGTTTTCAAACGCCTTTAACTCATGAGCTACAACCACAATTGTGCAATTTGACATGCATATTCGCCTAGGTAAGATGTATAATTGACCGCTTTTTCTCATAAATATGGAACATTTTTACTCAACTTATTGAACGTATTATTTTTGTCGAGTCGTCACAAAAAATCCGTGTAAACGGGGTCTTATAATTTTTGAAAAAAATGTTATAGCACTCACTGCCAAACCGACCCTACTCGGACTAATGCTCCTTGAGCGATGGTGTGTTCTTTTGCGCGCACTGGCGCCCTGCGATGTCCTCGTGTTGCTCAGATTTGGCAGCGGGCCAAGCGGTGAACCAGCCCTGAGCGGTATGAAATGTTGAACGTATTTGTGTAAATCCTGATTATGACAGGAAGCTAGTGTGTGAAAAAGCGCCAAGAGAACGGGTGCCAAGCGCCATTGGCGCCATGCAAATTCAAATGGCGCTAATGCCATGGCAACGTTGGCGCTGCGCACGCCATTCTACTGACAGTAAACTCGAATTCTGGTAAACTCATTAGTTGGCTTTGAACGCATTTGTGTTTATTAGAATGATGCGTCAATGATGATGTCAACTACAGTTGACGGAGAGTGGAAATCAACTCATTATGGTGAACTCAAATATGTTCAAGCCTAATTGATGAGCACCCAACTTGAGTTGACTTCCGTGAGTAACATGCCATCACTACATTCTGCTAGGTAGTGCATTTACAAACTATGCGTAATCGTGGAAAGCACCTGTTTTCTGCGTCATTCGGTGACTCCGTGCCGGGTACATTTGTGTGCATTTGATGCATCTGTTGCGTCAGCGCTGGGGGTGACTCGTCTAATCTAAAAATATTTTACAAGCATATTTAGCAAGCACTTTCAGTAATTAAGCGGTAAGCAACATAGTAAATAAATACAATAAAAATGCATTTAATACATGAAACATACCCAAAATCCGGCCACTGGACATCAACATTCAAATTCTGCTGTTGTTGTTGTTGTTGTTGCAAATGTTGTTGTTGCTGTTGCAGATGTTGTTGATGTTGTTGATGTTGTTGCTGATATTGCTGATGTTGTTGTTCAGTGACATACACCGGTTGCTGTTGGCTGTGGCCCTGCGGCATGTACATCGATCGTTGCATTATATTGTTCGTTGTAGCCGAATGGGGCAGTCCCTGTGGATTGAGTTGTGGCAGTGGATATTTATGGTACATGTGCACATTTGCAAATTTAGTTCTGTATTACATCACATTATACTAATAAGGCATAATACTTCGAACCTACAGGGTGGGTGTAGTTGTAAATATTCTCACTCATTCCAGGTAAAAAAAGTTAAGCATATCGGGTTACAGTATGACGCCATATTATATCATTAACATAATCAGACATAAAATTGGCGTCAAAATGAGAAACAACTCTCACAAAAATGGACAAAACGAGTGAGAACATAGCTACCCTCCCCATAGGATCAATGACCCCAGTATTCTGCAGTTTTACCTGTGGCACATTCATCAACAATGGGTGCATACTCATAGTCATTGGGTCATTCATCTGCTGCATTGGCGCCCCCATTGTGTAGTAGCAGTACTGTATTTGAATTGTTTTTGTAAAAGTTTTTTTTTGTGACAGAAATGGAAACTCACCTCTGGCGCGATGGGTTGCATGTGCTGCTGTGAACTGGGGCAGTATACACTTTGACTCATCAGATCCACCCCTTGTGGCTTCCTAGGAGTGGTTGTGGCACTCATGCTGCCGCCTGTGGAAAATGAATTTTGTGATCGTGTGAAAATTGTAAAAATTTGGAAAAAGTATTACAGGTTTTTGGTGTGCATGAGCCCAATACAGATTCATACCTTGATTGTGAGCAGATACAGGTATCTGATGAACATTTGATGCCAGCAGGGCATCCGGTGCCACTGCATATTGTTGCTGAAAAACATTCACAGGTCAATTCAATTGCATCAATTTTTGCATTTTGAAGAATCTTTTAAAAGAAATGGACCTGTACATTAGAATCAGGTTCCTGTTTCTGGTGGTGCATCATAATGCCTGCCATATGTGGATTTTGCATGACGGATGGGATCATGCTTGTGCTAGATACTGGTGGTGAACCAACTATGCCCATAGATTGTCTTCGTTGTATCTGATAGATTAGGTGATGATGGTTAGAAAAATTCTTGAAAAGTTTATTTTTGGATACATACCGTATTTCCTCGAAATACCCCCCCCCTCGAAATACCCCCCCAAATTTAGTGTATAGAGAACGTAAATGACAAAGGCTGCGGTTTGTCATCCCGACAATGCAGAACACACGTTAAAAACGATGACTCTGTTATGTGAGAACAGTGTTTGTACGTCTACACACTTATAAATGTCTTTAGAGTCTTATAAATTGCGATTTTTGTTGCATTTTTCGACGTCTGCGTACGTTTCAGACGACATTGTAGTACTGGGATTTCAAAAAATTTCTGGGGAAATAATAAACCCCCCCCTCGAAATACCCCCCCCCCCCCTCGTTTAACCCCCCCCCTCAAAATTCTCACTCTGAAACAATAAACCCCCCGGGGGTATTTCGAGGAAATACGGTAATAGGCTACAAAGTTCAAATTAAAGTCAAATCATAAATGACAAGTGAAATGCCAAGTAAAACTTTAACGATATTTTTAACGTTTTCTCATCACTTGCCACTTGTCTTTCAATGTTTTACCAGCCATTTCACTTGTCAGTTCTAAATGCACTTTTTTAACTTTTGAAAGAATTCTAAGAATTGGCCACAAAACTCACCCCTGGACTGTCACTGGCTGTAATAATGAGACTCCTGTCACTCATGTGCATAATGCCATCATTGTTTGAATTATTTGACAAAGTCGTGTCGCTTGGAGTTGGGGATTCGTACTCTCCACCAGCTTCTAGGACTTCTTCTTTTGTGACCGCTAGGGGGGTGGGGGGAGGGTCAGATGTTTTGGTGGATACAGTATTTCATCGAAATACCCCCCCCCCTCGAAATACCCCCCTCAAAATCGGCACTATGAATTTGTGGTCCGGGAAATGCATAACAGATGTTCAAAACACTTACTGTGTTACGTTAGAACATTGTTTATACCATCTACATCCTTATATAAGGCTGCAAAAACTTATAACTGGTGGTTATTGTTGCATTTTTCACGTTTTTCTCTCAAAATTCTCACTCTGAAACAATCACCCTCCGGGGGTATTTCGAGGAAATACGGTATGCTGTTTTTAATGAAAATGTATTACATTTTGAAGGCTGTTCAGGTTGACACATTTTATTGGATACTGTGAATTATTTAATTATTTTTTATGATCGAGAAATCCTATTTTCACTGACTTTTTGTCGTGAGAAAGATCGGAAATGTTTGTTCTCTTTGACAAATTCAGTTGAAATGAGTAATTGAAATTGAATACACATTATTTGTAGCAAATTTGTGCCAATAACCTTCTTTGTGTCAGTTTAAAAAGTTGAATACTGTGTTTCCTAGAAATACCCCCAGCCCCATGGATTTTTTTTGTGTCGCCAGAAAGCTTTTTAGCTGCAGGCTTTAGTTCGAGGGTACGTTAACTATTTCGTCCGAAGTTTTTGTGAAAAATCATTGTAAATGGCTTTCTCTATCAAAGACTATATTCGCAGATTGGATTTATTTGATTGAGAAAATATCAAGAACATAGGTAGTAGGTATGATATAAGGTAGAAAACAAAAATATATATAATAAAAAAGAAATAAAAATTTCCCAACACCCAAAACCAACGTCTATTATCCAACAATTTGAGCCAGGGCAAAATTTTGATCACTTTATTCCTATAATTGTCTTCCTCCGCGCACGGATTTTCATCCAACCAGAGTGTCCTCAATTGTGTACATTGCTTCAAGTGTTCTATTTCATCGAGTGAAGTGACATTATTTTTGCGCAGATAAAGTTCCTCCAATTGTTTGCAGTGCGATATGGGTTTTAGGGATTGGATGGCATTGACACTGCGATGGGTTTTAGGGACTGGATGGCATTGACACTGCGTGGGTTTTGTTATATTTTTGTCGCTGCACACATTAGTCCACAAATGAAATTTCAAAAACTTGCAACTTTTTGTTACCGTATTTCCTCGAAATACCCCCCGGGGGGTGATTGTTTCATAGTGGTCCCGAGAGGGGGGGGGGGGGTCAAACGAGGGGGGGGTATTTCGAGGGGGGGGGTTATTATTTCACAAGAAAATTTTCGAAAACCAAGTACGAAATTGTCGTCTGAAACGTACGCAGACGTCGAAAAATGCAACAAAAACCGCCATTTATAAGGTTCTGTAGACTAATATTAGTATGTACAGTCATCCCCGGGTTATCGGGTGGCGTAAAATTTTTCAAATCTCACCCCATAAAGCGGGGAACCCGATAACCGGGGGACGTACTATAGAAGTGCCATGGTCGCTGTGCATGACATTTCCAGAGTTTACATCATTAATACGTGAACAAAAGGCTTTTTAAATGCAATTATCGTGCAACGTGTAAAATGTACATTTATGATGGCATTTAAGACACGCTGCGGGTTTGCAGGCTTGCACGCCTGGGAAATGTTTAAATAAATGGTTCTTCAATGCTAAAATACCCGATAACAGAAGCCACTTTATATATGAAAATGCAGAATGTTCTCAAAATCCCACCCGATAACCCGGGAATGCGGGGAAACCCTCAATCCGGGGAATTTTGTTCACGCGTGTCCCCGGTTTTGAGAATTCCACCCAGTAACACGGGGAACCCGATAAGTGGGGGAACCGTTAACCCGGGGACGACTGTAGATGGTATGTACACTGTTCTAACGTGATACCGACATTGTTTAAACGTGTGT